>JARHVA010006504.1:600000-898120 GCA_037957365.1 Torreya grandis | reverse complement strand
TCTAATGGCTTTTTTTTTTATAATGACACACTTCTAAATAAATTTCCCACATGTGATAATAGGTAAATTATCATAAAAAATTCAAATATTATCCTATATTAACACATCAAGTGTCTCATTTGACACCCCTAGTTGCTCTATTTATCACTCTCTTGTAAAGTAATTTCAAATGCATCTATTTATTTATAAAATATTTATAATATAATTTTTCAATATAAATAAATCCATTTTCCAAGTTAACATTATTTTTTTGCATGTTGAGGTAATGCTTTATCAAGCATTATAATCAAATTTTATAGCTATATCTATATGAAATTCCCTAAATGGATAACTCCATTGACCTAAGGTCCACTTGTACTATGTAGGAAACACTCAGTTAACAAAGGGTTTTCTAGGGATAGCTCAACTATATCCCACTTCCCCACTTTTCCCCTTGGGCATTTAATTTTATTTATATACCTATGTATGTTAGGGTTTTGCTTTTTTATGTGATCCATGCATCCAAATATGCTCCACACATAACCATACATTATTCAAACATAGGTGAATCAAAATATATTTTTAGTTCTATCACACATTCAACATGACAAAGTCACACTAATGTATAATGACATATTGTGACCCTGTCTGACTACTATGCACTTTTCCCAAAATATAACATGGCACTTTTTTGAATTAAAATTATGTTTGTAGGATTTTATAAGTAGTTTAGACAGTCATAGTTAGTGAGTGAATAACATAATTTGAATAAATAAATTTTCAAGGACATATCTCTAACCTTAACCCTAACCCTAGATTCCATTTTTAGCAATTTAAAAATTTTGTATATCATTTTATTTTTATATTAGGTTGTCTTATTTATTTTCCTAGACCATATTTCAAGTTTAAATTACTTCAAAATTAATTTCCTTTCTAATTAACTATAAGGGTAAACACTCAAGAGATTCAATCTTGACCATAACTATTAATGGATGCCACTAGGTTTAAGGTGAAATTTTCAAAAAAGTTTAGTTTTAGGTTTTAAAAATTGTCTCAAACTAAAGGGGACACAAAAATAAAAGGAATCATATTTTTTTCCAACCTATTTTGGGGCTTCCAAGAGTATGTGATAACTAATAATTCCTAAAAAGGCCTTCCAAGGATAAAACATGCACAAAATGAAAACTATGAGGCTCCAAGTTCTGAAACAACTTCCATGTGGAAGGGGGCCAAAAAAATTATGGGGTCCCTTTTGATTTTCCCCACCTCTGAGCCATTAGGTCTTTATAATTGTGGGTACAAAATAGGTCAAAATGTTATCAATAGTTTGGTTTAAATAGTTATAGTTACATGTTAAATTTATAATTCAAAAGATAATTTTAATAATATATATTATATATTAAATAACCATAATTATTTAGTATAAATAAGCACCATTTCTATGTGTCAATAGTTAGATACATTGATAACCACTTGGATTTAAAAATAATGCTACCATAGGGGTACAACCAATTGGTTATAAGGGGGGATTTATAAACCACATGGCTCTTTATCCACTCTACACTCACTAACCCCTTAGGGGATAAAATAAGTGAAACATTCATGCCCACATAATACTTCCACTTAACCCAAACCATGAAGTGATTAGTTCCCTCTTAAAGGTCCTTTGGGTAATAGAAACTACCCTATATAGAGATCAATTTCAAAAATTCATTATGATGAAACTAGGGTTCCAAAATTTATTAAAATGGTAGTGTTGTGTCTCAATTTTCACTAACATTAATAAATAATTTTTTTGGGCACCTAATTGCCTTGTTTTGTGTTTAAGTTTTTCTTGAAGTTAGATTAAATTATAAAGGAGGAACAAGGATATTTAGTGCTAAAACATTAAAAGTTCATATAAATTCACTTGTAAGTCCGAAAATTATGTCATAAATTGCATTAATTCATTAATTATCCCTATTACATTATTAAAAAATTTGAGAAATTTTGAATAATTAAAAATGCATAAAATTTACACGAATTCATCTAGCCTTCCTTGGCTTCACACAAATTGATGAATTTTAGAAATTTAGGAAAGATAAAAAAATTATTTTTAGACAAGTATAAAAATATAGAAATACATTTCCAAATAGAATATATAATTTTATTTAAATAAATAATACTCATTCCATTACTTTTATAATCTAATGCACTGAATAGGAAGGGTATGCAAGTGAGATAAATATCACATTATTGCTAATGACTATTACAAATTTAATTCCAATAAATATATATTTTTATTTAAATAATAAAAATAATATGGATATTAAATGGCCAATATAATTTATTTAAAAATTATACAAGAGTGTTGAACAAGTTAGTTTTCACATGGACTCTAATAGAAAATACAAGACCAACTGAAGGAGGGGCTTGCTTTCCATACTTTTACCATCATTATGTGGCTACCCTAGGCACCCCCGATCATAATACTTCCAACTCTGAGAATCATCACATCATGGGTAAAAGTGGGCAAGTGGATAAAAATGATTTTTGGATGGTAACTAAGGTTTGAAAAGGAAAACTCACTAGTAAACAAATCTAGGAGGTTACAAGTTCATCTACACAAAAGACGCTTCCATCCCCAAAATTAGCATACAAAGAAATTAAAATACAATATCAAACACCAAATGATAACAAGATCCATAATGTGTTTCCAACACCAAAAAGGCCCACATAAAGAGACAAATAATGTGAAGAATTCATAATCCTTATTCTACCATCTCCTTGTCGTGATAGGGCATATGCATCATCAACCATGACAAATTCCATGTATAAGGGCATATTATTTTGGTTCCATAGTATCCACTATCAATACATAAGGAATAGTAATTAGAAAGGAATATGAACTTAGTTGCTTACTATACACTATTACTACATAAGGGATAACCATGTAGAAGGGAATAGGAACCCAATTTGATAGTAGCCACTATCATTACATAAGAATAAATAACAAACATACAAATTCAAAAAAAAATTGGAAACATAAATTTGACATTTTAAGTCAAGAAAAAGGCATAAAAACTAGCTAACAATTTAGGATGGATGTTACATCTCCAATCCCAAATGTAAATTAAAACCACATGGTGGCCATTTTCATAACCATGTAATTACAAAAAAATAGAGTGTAATCCAAATGGTCTTACACCTCTTGAAAACTATAATCAAAGGAAGGGAAAAAGATAATTTTAACATAAATAAAATTAAATCAATTGGGCCACGGAATCCTATTTTATATCCACTTAATAACACCACCTACAAGACTTGGGAAATATTTATCCTCTTCCTTATCTAATTTCTTCCTCTAATCTCCTTATCTTCTTTCTCTTCCTCTCCTCCATTTCCCATTTTCCAAATTTAAAAATGATCAAAAGTCCTCTCGAGGAATTTTTTCCTTCTTCATATAAACTAAAACCTCTAAAATCTAATGGTAAAGTGACATGTCTCCCTTCCCATCTTTTGTCTCATGGTCAAAAAGTTTCCCCTCTACATAACTCCACTTACAATCCTATGTGGGAAAGCAAGCAAGTCCATACCTCATTAATGAACCCATTATCCCATTCCATAAATGGGCACATGGTTTGCCTTAAAAGTCTTATTTGGATCTTATAAATACTCTCCAACATCCCTATTGGTCAAAAGACATAAAACTAAACACAAAATATCCAAAACCCACTTTATGCCACCCTTTAAAGTTGGATCTTCAAATCAATCCGAGTTTTGAGTCAAAGGGGACCACTTAAGTGGCTTATAAAACACTTTATAAATGAAATACAAATTAAATAAAATTCATAAGGTTTATAATGAAAAATGTGAAGGATTATTTTAGATCATGGAAGGGTTAAGTAGACATGCCACCACTCTACCCATGATGTGATCATGCCCATCATAGGCTGAGTTCCCTCGTTGACCTCCTTATCACTTAGATAACATTGCACACATAAAATTCCCTAACCTAGATAGCCAAATTTATAGAATATAAATAATACAAGTGATCTCAATCTACACAAATGCACATGACATATCCAATGCATATCAAATTAATGGTAATTTACTAACACCAATCATCTAAACCTATGTATAATCAAATACATGCTTAAGAATAATAGATCTAGTATTACGAATTAAATATGCATGATAATGGACAACCAAAATAGTGTTAGTAAATTGATATCATAATGCATTGAAAAATCATATAATCTAAGAATATAACTTTTCTAGCATAAGAAAATCAACATTATCACATAATATATATAATATTTATCTCAGACATAAGAGACCAATAACT
Organism: Torreya grandis; assembly: GCA_037957365.1. NCBI lineage: Eukaryota > Viridiplantae > Streptophyta > Pinopsida > Cupressales > Taxaceae > Torreya > Torreya grandis. The sequence continues at coordinate 893,814 of JARHVA010006504.1, read as the reverse complement.
TCTCATGTATCAATAATATATAAGGCATGTTTCAATAAGATGTGTGTATAACACAAAATGCTAAAGGTAAACACTATGAAAATAGGGGTCTCACATGTTTCAAAATACATTTAAGTAAATTTGTATGTATAGATCTCAAATCATGAACTAAGTACTTGGTGGCACATTCCTCTTGATATTTTATTGTATTATTGATTATATTTGTCTATGTGACCCCCTTATACTATAGTGACTAGATTCACACAATATATTATAGAGATTTTGGCCCTCCCTATCACCCTTGGAGTATTTTAGAGTCTCAAAATAGTTCTAATATTATAGTCAACATCAATTGTTGATAGCAACAAAAAAATAATAAAACTAACCCAAGTCCCCTTTTAATTATTTTTTGGAACATTTCATTTTTTTACCATTTTTTGGTCATGTTTTAGCCTTTATTATTGTTTTTCATTATATTTAACCCTAAAATTGAATATAAGTGGTTATATTTAACCTTAGATTACTATTAATAGATTATATATAAATGAAATGGCAAAAGGGTGATAATTAGATCTATGTCATGTTAATTAGATGTTAATCTAATATATAAGCATATACTAAATTTAATATGATAAGATAGTCTAAATATGTAATGTAAAACTATGATAGATATATAAATGACAAAAAAAGTGATGTACTTAGCTTGATATGATGTTAATATAGTTCTAGATCTAGAATAGGCATAAAGTAGGTGTGAAGGAAATTATATAATAGTTGATAGATTTTGGCTTTAATGCTTGTATCTCTCTAGATAGTAACGTCGTCTTGGGATAATTACATCAATGATACTATCTAGGTTTGATGCTAGTGTCTTTTATAAAATACATACTAGAATATGATTCATCCACTTAGATGCTTCTAGGTTTTTTTCACCTTCACTCTAGTACATTCAAATTTGGGTCATGGATTGTTGCTATATATGAAATAGTAAAACCCTAGTTTTCCATATTCATAGTGACCTTGGGGGAAAATGTGTAAGTGGGAACACAGTGTTAAGATAACCCTAAAGACCCTACTATTATAGGGAACTACTTACATAGCTAATAATCTATAATAGGTCCTTAGACTCATGTGGTTCTCCCCTATGTGTTGGCTTGTGTGTGAATAATACAATATGTGAAAATCAAATACAACAGTGACCTAGCTTGTCACTTAGAAAATTGGGCTCTTGGGATACACCTTTAGTAATATATACCTGTAGATGTGTAGTCCTTGTGATTAGTATGGAAATAGGAATAAATAGGTAATATTTACTCAATTAAATGATTGATAGAGTGTTTTTGATAAGTTACCTTTGTCTATTTGGTCTTTTTCTAGGTACAACTAAGGAATGAATGAGGGTTGACATTATATTTATATCAATACTTTTAGATTAATAACTTGCATTAAATCACTTAGGCCAACTATTAGGATAAGTTTCATTTATGAAATAGATAGTTTAGGTCACTGAACACTTGTGTCAAGATAGGAAAGTAACATCAACATTATTATTTGTCCTGGACCTTAGTGACTAGAGAGCAAGAAAGTAGGTACAAGTTTAAAACTTGTATATATGGAAGATATGAACATTTTAAACATTATAGGAAAGATGTAAGACCTGTATCATCAACATAAGACTAGTTATACTAAGATATATAGGCCAAATGGCACAAAGATAGAGTAGATACAAGACTTACAAAAGCAAGAAAGGTATATTACTTAGAATAACAACCAAGGTCTGAGTTTACCAAGTGTACAAGATTGAGGTGATATATAATAATAATAAATCACCTACACATTCCACTAGACCTTTAATTAAAAATGAGATACTTTTATATATAAATCTATTATAAATTATTTGGGGAAAAACATAATGCAATCTCAAGAGCTAGATAACGTTATGCATTACACCTAAAAAAATATTAGAGATGAATTTTAGAGTTTACAAGGGCAAATTCATAATTGCATAATTATATGAAGGGAAAAATAGGAGAACGATCACTAAGAATGCATACATAAATACACACATTAATGGGAGAATTACATTTGATTTTGAGTCATGTTCAAAAAATTGGTAATGTAGTGCAATGCTTGGTATTTCCATGGGGATTAACCAAGGTTAGTCTAACTGAAATCTTTCACTTGAAAACCCCCATATGATATCAGATTGAATGTGTAGAACTATATTTTGAAAATCCATGGTTTCTCTCACATGAATCTAGAAAAAGATAAAGGCATAAAATGACATCATAGTTACAGTCACATTGTAACATCTCCACTAAGATTTACTAGAATAATGTAATATATATTTTTAATTATATTCCATATATTATTTCATTGGATTACACCATGAGAATCTAATTAGTGATCCTATTATAACATATTAAGTATGTTAACAATAAAATAAACATGTAACATCTATTACTTATTGATCACTAACATCACATGAAATAGAACATAAGTCCATATAGAAATTAATTACATGTTTCTAGCCATGGTTGGTACACTAATATAGCCACTATTGCCAATGTACATGAGTAATTAATTACATTTCCAATTGGAATAATGTTTTATAATAAATACAATATAAGATATATAAGGCTCCATAGATCATCAGTCTCACGAACTACAATATCTATGATAATCTCAAGTGTAGTATCCAAATAAGTACTACTATGGGGAGGGAGAGCATCATCTAAGTGCTTTTACACACCAACCATGGGCCATCAATCTCCTACACAATCACCCAATAAAATAATGTCCCGCCCTTCATGGATGGGTAGATATTGATGGTGCAAAAATCTAGAGAGACAAGCTAGTACCTGTGTGTTATAATATTTCTAATACATGATGTGTACCATAAAGAAAATACATTCTAACATGATATAACACAAACATGTAAATCATACATATGAAATGAAAATGTTTAACTAAATATTAATTTGGTTAAAGTTTTAAAATAATTATTGATCTCTAGGATCAGTCAAATTCATACACCACTTGATCAGATTACCTTCATTTGGCATTGGCAATGCTAAGTAAGCTAGTGAAGTCTATCTCACTACTTAGTTAGTACCAGCATGTGAGATTTGGTTAATATAAATATAACTAATAGATTCATATATATTAATTTCTATTAGTAGTCATAAAACATGATAAATATAGGAATAATCAAAATACATACATCTAAGCCATCAAACATATGAATGAATCTTCACTATATTATTTAACATAAATAATAAACATAATAACTATAGTTTATAACAACTAGATACAATATATAATTATACTAAATGTTTTATAATTTATTTAATAAAATTAAAATGTATTACAGCTAATAATATCATAGTATAATTTTTTTTTACACATTACTCAATTATAAATAGCCAGTCGTAATAATTTCAAATAATCAAATATCCCATAAACAAAGTCATATCTCACATGAAACCTAATCTTTAATTTATACAACTTGTAATTTTGGGAGGCTATGCATATAATGATAGTGTCTTATACCTCAATATTTTATGACTTATATAACACTCAATAAAACTATAATTTTAGGCATGCATCCTAATGTACAAATTTATGCTATTTATGGGTATGAGTACCTAAGTTCTCATATAAGTATATTACATAAATTTAATCACCTTATCAATACTTGCATAATATATTGCTCACCTAACAAATATTTTTTTTTATATAAACAATCATGTTCTATTTTATTTATAAATTCTCATGATTCAAATAAACCATTTAATTTTCTTATTCACATATTAACAATCAAGATCTATCATTGGATTTCAACATTTTCTAAACCCCTATTCATATTCACTTATTTCCAAGTCATGATCCAATTATGGTAAAAATAAAATTAAAATATATTACCCTATTTTTACCCAATTTGGGGCTTAAACTCAAAATTCTTTCCTAAATTGATGAAAATAGAGCACAAAATCAATCAACCACTCAGACCTATAATATGCCCTTGTTCAAAGTAAAGGTTTATACTTTTATAAGTGTCAATTAAAATCAAATAAACATCTATCTAAAAATCATATAACAACATTTTGCACAAAATATATAAATATTCACTATTATAATCTATGCATGTTTATAAACACTAAACACATATATTGATCTGAGTTCGACTATGTTGACTATCTTTCATTTAAACAAAAACACTAAATTAGTTTAAACTATGTTATAGGTTTCTATATAGCTAAAAAATCAATGTTAATAACCATTTATTTATATAGATTATGAGTATATATAATGTTATATAATCATTTCACATATCACAAAATTATTTACCAAGAACTCATTTGATATAGAACTTTACCATTCATAATTCCATTCAAGGATACTTCTATATTTTCCTTTAACCCAAGCTTAGCTTGATAAATACTAAATTATATTTTACACTATAGTTCATAAGTATATACACATAGTTCATACATATATATCTTCATTGTTTGAATAAAAAAATGCACATAATTCATACATATAAATATCTTCACTATTTGAATAACAACTATATGCCTAGTTCACTATTTTGGAATAACAATTACACATAGTACATACTTATATAATTTCCTAATTTAAGTCATTTTTCATTTCAAAAAATAAAACCATTTAACCCTACTAGACATACACAAATAATTTGGTTGACTTCTAATAAGGATTTAGGGAACAGAGGTTTAGTTTTGTGGATAGCCGAGCTATCCACAAGGATAAACCTATATAAATCTTAAAATGCCTATAAATTTAAAAAAACCTAAGAGGAAAATATACATAAATTTTTTTATTAATTATAAAAATAATTAAAATACATCACCAACCTTATCAAAGCTTCCAAATTGAAACTTAATGAACCAAAAAATCCTTCTCTCCTTCGCTCTAAATTTTCTTCTCCTCTTCGTGTCATCCATTATCATCTCCTACTCTCCTTTTATCATAATTTTTATACCTCTCTTTCTCAATTCAAACTTGCATGAAAATTTTACCTTTTATCTAATAGTTCTCCATGCATAATCCAAATTATCTATCCAAACTAAAACTAATCCCAATTAAATCCCCATTAACTCAACCATTAAAATCCCTAATTTTTCTCAAACTTTCCAAAAATTATTTTAATCATTATTTTAATCTATTAAATCCTTCATGATATATTTAAATTACATTCCCATGTATTATCTTACAAAATTCCATTAATAACATTATTCCAAAATGATAACTAACACTTCAAACATTACCACAATCTATGCATGTGAATAATGGCTAGGTTTAGTCCTTATGATAGTTTTAGGATAATAATACATTTTTTTAATAGCTTGTAAAATATTATCAACCTCATTAATTTAGATAATAATGTTCCTAATATAAATTCAATGATATTCTTTTAATAGTAATGGTAAATCAAATAACTATTATACCAAACATAATAGTATTATAACAATGTAATCATTGTATTATTACTATATTATACAAACTATCCAATGTCTTTTATTATCTTTATATTTTAAGTTGTTAAGACATATAATGATATTTCCTAAATATCATAATGATAACTAGATAATATTTTAAAACATTTCAAAAACATTATGGCTAGTCTATAGACAATAGTAACTAGATATTATTCATGTAGATTTACATTCATGTAAGCATTAACAATCATGAATACAATAACATTACATACTCATAAAACACATTATACATTAAATATAAATATAATAACCATAATTCAATAACACAATATTAATTCCACATGAGAGTTACACTAAAATAACACACAATCAATTATCTAAATGCAAATTTTTTTAAAAATGCACTAATGCTAGTAATTCAAACAATGCATAGAATGTGTACTCTATATTGCGGTTGTGCATGGGTTTTAACGATTCCTCTTTTGTACCCCAAAACATACATCAATTACATACTCTCAAATTATGCTCTCCCTCCATCATGATCTAAGGGATGAATCTCTCCTACATCCAACTCATGACAAGAAGGTAGTTAGCCCGTAACACCATAATATATATCATAAAACATTATTGTAAGAATAAATCACCATGATCATAATGTAGAGAATATACAATACAAATAACTAATATAAATTTAATCATGTAATTAAATTAACATACAATTATCCCATAACTGTATATGACTTATAGCCTAGTTAAAAATTAATTAATTAATTTACCAACCATAATAATCCATGGATAATCAGGTAAATTAGCTTAGTGAGAAATTAAAACATCACATCTTTTCTCCCTAAATTTGGTCATCATCCTAATAAAACTTATTCAAATACTAGTTCTAAAAAAATAACATTATTTAGCACAAAAATAACATAGTATGAAGCATCAAATCTTGAAAACAAATGTGGAAATAGACTATAGAACTTATCATAGTCCTCCCAAATAGCATTATCCTCAAAGTATTGGCCCCACCAGACCTTGCACGATGACACTTCTCTATTATGCAACTTAATTTTCTAAGTGTTAATTAATTTGATTAGTTCTACCAAAACCACCCCAAGATCTAGAACCTATAAAGCATTCTAATCCAACACGCGTGAAGGATCAGCTATATAATTTTTAAGATAAGATACATGAAAGACATTATGAAATATATCTAAGGATGGTGTCAATGCAATCTTATACACTAAAATATTGGGAATTTATAAAACCTTGAAGGTTCCCACATATCTCAGTGAAATTTTCATTTATTTCTCAAATTTAATTAAGTTCTTATGTAGCTTAACCTACAAGAACACTTTATCACCTATTAAGAACTACCTAGTTGTTCTCTTCAGATCATTATAACTCTTCTACATATAATTATCCTCAACCAATTTTTTCCTGATTGATATAGCTTGATATTTCATTTTTGAAAGCATCTTAAGTCTAAAGACTACCCTATCTTCCAACCTATCCAAATTGATTGGTGTCTTGCACCTTATTCCATACAATGCTTCAAATGGTGTGATATTCAAAGTAGATTGGTATGAGTTATTGTAATAAAATTGAACCAATAGAATATATTAATTCTAATTGTATTGCTAATCCATGTAATACATATAAATGAGATCCTTTATCACCTAATTAACTCATTCACTTTAACCATCAATATGTGGGTGATATGCAGTGTTGAAGTTTAGTTGTGCACACAAAGCCAAATTTAGAGTTAACCAAAACCTAGAATTCATCATTAGATCATGATCCAAAGTGATCTTATCTATAAATCCATGCTATTAATATATACTTATTTTATAAAATTATTCACAAGAGTAAGTGCATCATCTATCAAATTACCTAGTATAAAATGAGCTACTTGGTTAGTTTATCCACTACAACCAAGATAATATCATGCATGCTCCATGACAATGATAAATCTTGGGAAAATTTCATACTAATCACCGACCACTTCCATTTTATTATGTCATGTGGATACAACAATCTAGCCAGATGTACATGTTTAGCTTTCATATGCTGACATTCTAGACAACTTAACACAAATTTTGTTACATCTTTCTTGATTTTCTTCTAGATATAAAGTGGTTTAAGCTCTACCATAATCTTGGTTACTCATATATGTCCTAAATATGGGGTATTTTATAGTTCCTTTAGCACTTTGATCCTCAAATTATCTCTATTTAGTACATACATCCTTTCTTTGTATCACAAAAGATCATCATTCTCTATTTTATATCCTTTATACTTAGGATTTTGAGCGTTTTCAAAAAATTATTTCCTAATATGATCATAGAATTCATATTTTTATGATAATTTGATCACTAAATACCTAAAATTATTCTTGATAGTAGTCATGACTATATGTACCTCCTACAACATAAGACATCAGCTACTCTATTTTTCTTTCCTTTGATATAATTGATATGAAAATCATAATCAGACAAAAAACTCTAACTAGCATCTCTGATGAGCATTAAGATTTATTTGGGTGAATATGTACCTGAATCCCAAGTTATCATTCTTGAGCTAAATTTTTTTTCCCAAACATTAATGCCTCCAAAATTGTAAGACATGCATAATTATTATAAGTTCAAGGTCATGAGGGGCATAGTTCAAATCATAAGGATTCAAATTCCTTGATTCATAGGTTACCACTACACCATCCTGCATAAGGACTCCTCCTAGTCCATCCCTAGATGAATTTGTGATCACTAAAAATTAACCATTGCGATTAGGGACTCTTATTACTAGCATTGAAGTAAGCGTTAATTTCAATTCCTAAAAATCTAGTTCACATTTATCTAACTAGATAAAATTTTGATTCTTATGTTGCAAAGAGGTAATCAAATTAGTTATCTTAGAAAAATTTGGAATAAATTTCTTATAATATCTACTAATCTCATAAAAATCCTTACCTCATGTACATTGTTTGGTACTAGCCACTCTATAATGACTCTTATCATTGTTGGATCTACTGAAACACCATCCACAAAGATAATATGTCTCAGATATTACACTTTCTTTTCAAAAATGCACACTTGGATAACTTACCATACAACTTGTGCTTTTATAAATATTGTAAAACTAGATAAACATGTTCTTCTTCATCCTTATAATATATAAGAATGGCATCTAAAAAGACCAAAACAAAGTGATCTAGATAATCTCTAAACATATTATTCATGATATTCATGAATGTTATAGGAGCATTTGTTAACCCAAATGGTAACATTGTAAACTCGTAGTGCCCATATTGAGTTCTAAATGTTGTATTTAGAATATTCTCATATTTTATCCTTAATTTATGATATCTTGATCTAAGATCAATCTTATAAAATATTGTTGCTCTTTATAGACACCTCAAACTGGCCACAAATAGATTCTAATCAGACTTTGGATTGATTTATAGAAAACAATGTAAATTAAGCCTAAAAATCACTAAACATCTTAAATTTTCTTGTGCATCATTCATTAAATCTTAGAATCATGTTGAGACATCCCTAATTTGGGTATTCTATCATATGCAATAATAACCTCTCATGGATTCATCTCTAATCACCTTGAAACATCACAACTATCAATTTGGACTATGGACCTATTAAGTGGGTCACTTGCACACTTAAATAAATCTTGAAAGAGATAAAAGGCTAATTTGAATCAATTAAAAAACTAAAAAATATTAAATTCCTAGTTAAATTATCCATTCATAATTAATGAATATCTAAAAATATAAATTCCAAAAATCAAAATATCAAATCCTTTCATCATTGCCTTTATGAGTTTTCAAGCTCTTTAAAAATATCCTAAAATATCTAATTTTGAGACCCATGCCTAGTAATTACAAATCATAATTTCTTGATGACTATTAACTCTACTAGAGTTATTTTTAACTCACCTAGGTTTAATTTGAACCCATTCCAAGCTTAAACTCAAATTTAACTCACCTTGGGTGTGATTTAATTATTAAGGATATAAATACAAGGCCTTTCCCATTGAATCCATAAGTTATTTTGTGCAAAGTTATCATGCATAAATATCTTCAACAAACTTGGATTTTGTAGAGTTATAATGCCAAAATGCCTTGAAAGTAGTGTTATAATGCTCAAATATTAAGCCAAGCCACATCAAATCCATGGTGTGAAGGAGAGAAGGAGCCAAGAAAGCTTTATTGACAAAAAATTCTTGATATACAAGTCAAGCAAGCTATTCAACAAAGCATTTAGAGCTTCCAAAGAAGGTAAAGAGTTATTGTCTTTTATATTTTTGTTGTAATTTCATTTAGTGTTTGTTACTAAGCTTTTCCTAGCATCTAATCTAGGAGTGTAAGTGTTAGTGTGTTTATTTTATTTATATTTCTTGAACTAACACTATACTAACCTCCCTTCTTCGATTCTTATGATCATAAAATGGCAGGCCTGGTGGGACCCGCACCTAATGAAGTTGCTCCTAAATCCTCTAAGACCATTATACTAATGATTTTCATGTAAAAATTTGATCTTATTGATAAAAATAGGTGAAAATTTGAGGCTAAGTGACATTTTTCTAGAAGTCATGAAGTTGCTCTGTATAGTCATGATTTTGCTCTCTGGAGTCATGATATTGCTACAATATTATAACTCACATAGTCATAGTTTTGTCTCTATTTTTATAGTTTTTTGTTTAACTATCACTATTATAATAACTATTTTTTACTTATAAGGATTTTTGTGATATTGTAATATTGTAACTCTGATAGTCATGATATCACAATACCATGACTTTAGAAGTTGTGGCATTGCCAAATAATCAGTGATACTACATTTTTAGCTACTAGCATTTTATGCTAAATTTTTGGATTAAGTTGAATTATCATGATTATTAGAGTAGAGATATTTCCTTATTTTTAGTGTTTTTGCACTTAGATTAGATATTTTGCATTTAATTCTCTATTTTATTACAAGTTGTGGTATTGTGCGGACAGTCATAGTTTTTTAGAGTGAATTATGGTTTTGTTCTATGTTATGTGGCTTTGTACTATGTAAACCTAAGAACAAGATTTGAGAAGTCATTTTTTAATCCATGAAGTGATTCAAAGTGAAAGGACCCTCTTAACATGTTTTTAAGGACCCAAACGCCACAAGGAGACATTTAAAACACTTCTAACTTGCAAATTTCACATTTTAAATTGGTGTTTTAATAATCCTTTTGTTTAAATCATTTTCATTTTGTTTCAAGTTTTTAATAAAAAATTCCAAATGGCCAAAATTTCAAAACACAACTCATTTTGGTTCTATAAAATTAAATTTCATTCTTAGTTACATACTCTTAAGATTTGTTTGTTTTATGCTTGAATGTTGAAAGTTGTTTATTTTAGAAAAATGATTGATGCATGTATGCTCTCCCCCATCTACTTTAGAGAACTTGAATGACTAAAAGTGCTCATTCTTTACCTTGGTTGATTTAGTCCAAAATCATGAAAAGAGTATTTCCAAGGCCATCCCCAAATCTTTATGGTTTGGGTGACCCAAACACAACCCTAAAGTGTTTTCACTTATCTTTTACTTTCATGTATTTTGTATTATGAGCAGGAGTTCATTGCCTCTTCATGGTTTCTTTAGGGAAGAATTGACTTGGTAATTCATCTCCATGAATGTTTAAACCCCAGTCTATGGTAGGATATATAAATTGAGGGTGACCCACTGGGATGCTTGTTTTGATTAGTTAAAACAAGCTCTATTAGTGGTAATCAGCGTCAAAATGTAGGGGTAACTCAGACATCACACTAAAATGAGAAAGTGATAGATGTAGTGGTTGTGAAAAAGACAAGACCTTTTCAAAATAATTTGGTTGACATGGATCCAATTTATGTGAGAATATCTTATGTTATCCACACTTGGGACCATTTAGAAACACACAAAAATTGATAGGTTAAAACAACCCCACTTTTTGTAGACATATTTTTTATGCAAGACGAGTAGCATAAAGTTATAAGTCATAGTACAAACTCTTGAGAGAAGAGGGGCCTAAAACCCCTACTTTTCATGCACTTTTACTTTTTTTTATTAACAATTAAAATATTCTTAAGAGTGAGTATATTTATGTAATTTTATATTATTATGAAACCTTGTTAGTTTCAAGATTTATGATGTTATACTTAGGTTTTTGAGTCATTTTATCCTTTTTTTCATGGTTTTGAGTCTAAACTATTTATTTGTCTTACCATGTCAAAACAAGTCTTATTTATACATAAATAATTTGTTTGAGGAGGAATTAAACTACCCATTTGAGATTTTACCTTTACCTTAGTATTTTGACAAATCTTGTTTATGTGTGTTACTTGGTTGAAAAGTGTTGTGTTATGCTTCCCAAATCATTCTAATGTAATACCATTTGTCATACCTTTAGAGAATCTTAAAACAAACCATTTTTCATACCTTTAGAGAATGATAATGTCATTACATTTCTCAAATTGTTTCATAGACTTTTTTGCCTTATGACTAAAATTCCATTTTCAAAACCAAAACCATGTGTGCCTTTGGGGATCTATATCTAGTATTGTTATGTCATTCAGTTTCATCTAGCTTATTGTTTGTTCAAAGAAGGCTAGTTTTCCAAGTTTAGTTCATAATTAACCTTGAAAAGTTAAAATCTAAACACTAATTGATTTTTGCCTATGTTTTTGTAATTTTGGCCTAGACATTGATCTTTCTCTTTTAGGTTGTATAACTTAGGCTAATTCTTTATTCAATTTGAAAACTATTGTTTGTGCCTAGATTTGGGACAAATAAAATATCTATCATATGCCCATTGTTTCATGCCTTATACCAGTTTACCAAGTTCATGTTTAAATAAAAATGACTACTTTATGCCAAAGTGTTTTAGATTTGTTATATTAAAATATCGTACCTTCTTTTGTTTAAAAGTCTAGCTTTTGTACCTTTTCCAAAAGACCTAGCACATGCCTATTTTGAGTCTAGATTTTGTGCCTTTTTAGTACTTTTGTTTTCATAGATTAGACTTGTTTGAAAAACTTTGGACCTAAGTTTTGTATTCCATATTTTATTCATCTACTTGACCTTTTGTGTGAGATATTTAATGTTAGACATTTTGACATTAGACTATTTTTACCAAGTTTTAACACAAACCTTTTTGGAGATACAACTCCACTTTTTAGACCAAGTTAGACTATGTTTGGACCATTTATCCTTTGTACATTTATTTTTAGAGTTTTTATAACTCTAATCCTCTTTTTGAAACATTCATAATTGATTTAGATATGCCTCATTACACTTTTATTTGATCCATGTAAAATCCAAGCTATGATAATGTGGTTTCATATAATTAATTTGTTTAAGACCCATACTAGGATGATTTTTTTTGTGAGACAGATCCTTATCCTTAATATAATACTAAATATGGGGAATAAAGATAATATCTTAAGGATAAATATGCAATGATACCTTATTTAGGCTAATTAAAGTACCAACTTCACCATCTCACTATTCATGGTACCTGATCCCCCACCTATACCATTAACCCTACTTTGGATTGGGAGAGAAACTATGATCCATAACATCCAAGGATTACCATTATAAGAACTCATCTTGTAACTTATGTAAGTAACCAATATTTGCAATATCTTATCATTACCATTATAGGACCTCATCCTTTGGCTCATGATAGTAACCAAGCTTCATAACACCCTATCATTACCATTCCAAGACCCCATACTTTATCTTGTGTGAGAAACCAAAATTCAAAACTCCCTACCATTACCATTCCAATCCCTTCCAAATATGATAGCTATTTATCCCAACAAATTTGTGTACCTAGGAATAGACATGTCATGATTACTATCCTAGGCTGAAAATCAACCTTTTTTAAGCCCATCATCGGTAGGCCTATCATCATCAAACCACCAACCATTTTTCCTTCATTGTTAACCATCCCCCACTTTAGAAGCCCATACCAATATTTGAGCCACAACTAAAGCAATTGGTACCTCTCTAACAAAACCAATCATTTGAAGATTAAGATGTATTCAAACTAGTATTTTATAACTACCTATAAACCAAGGCCAAGAGAACTAACCAATCCATGATATTTTTGTTGAAACACTTATTTATAAAAAGTTGACTTGTGATGAATCACCTTTTGATCATTTAACCTTTCTTGAGAGGTCTCACTTTGACAAGCCAATATTTTTTGAGTCACTTCTTAATGATTATAATTTCCTTTAGGCAAATCATTATATTGACCATTATCCTATTTTTAAATATCCTCCCTTTGACAAGTTAGTCTCTATGGAGTTGTCTCTTAACCTTTTCCCCTTATTAAGGAGTCTCACTTTGACAAACTAGTCTCTATGGAGCCCATTATGCCATCATATGCCATTAGTTTTCCAATACCAAACATTCAACAATACATCATTATAGGAACATCCACACTAGATGAAGAATTGAAATTAGAGTCAGGTTTCATTTTTGAACTGAAATCAAATTTAGCATAAGAAATATAGTCAATGTCAGTCTCAACATTGGATTTAGATTTATTTGATTCATAATACATTCATGGATATTACAACATTGGATACACATACATCATAGATCGATTTGAATACATTTGTGATCCTTCTATGGTTTTTGAGGATGATTACTTTAACTTTGACACAAGTTCTCCTAGTATCTTCTACAAGGATTATGCTTCTTCTTCCCATTCCATTACCATTTAGCATGACATTATCACCAACCTAGCCATTATATTGACCTTCCACCTCCCACAAGTGTTGATTGGGACTAACAGAATCATGTTTTGTTAAGCTACATCCATGGTGACATATTATCTACATAATATCAAGGAGACTAAGACCATGTTCATGTAGAATAAGAATAATCTACTAGTGAAACCTTTTCATAGGTTCTAGGGGATAATGAAAGTCCAAACTCAACATATTATAGTGAAACATTTTTGAGTGTTCTAGAAGATAATCAAAGTCAAAAGTCAAAGTTCCTTAATGAAACCTTCTCAAAGGCACTATGGAATAATCAAGACAACTTCATTGGTGAAAAACTCTTTAAGGAACCAATAGATGAGCATAATAGTTATTCAATTATTGATGAATAAATTATCAAAGATAACATCAATATAGATTCCCATCTACAGCATAATCATATGGTATCTACTCTTAGGACCAAACAATAGAAAAATTTTATGGTCCTATTAAGAGTATATTTAAAATTCTACGACCCAACCACAACCAAAATTATGTCAAATCTAGAATCAACAACATTATGTGTGCCTAAAAATCTTGATCTTCATTTTTCTCCCAATCATTATACACTCTATTATCATCCACCTTTATATTAATAAATCATACCTATCATCTAATATTTATCCATATTTACCATCCCTAGTTGGACTTTCATTTTCATAAGCTAAAAATATACCTTGTCTCAAAGTTTGGAGGAATATATTCAAAGACCAATAAAGAACACAACAACATTATTCAAGTTTAAATATGTAGCAGGTTCTTGATAGAGAAACTATATAAAAGAGGGATGGGCTAGAAATTTACTTGATTGATTATTCTAGTTGTATCATATGTTAATTAGAATGTGTATCTCCACATCATCAATAACAATAAAAACATTTACCTTGCTATAACTATTTACCTTGTCATTTTCATTTAACATTTACCTTGTCATTTTCATTTTCCATTTACCTTGAAATTTTCATTTTCCATTTTCTTTGATGTTATTTCCTACCCTGTCATATACCTTACCTTGTCACTCTAGGGAAACCATATTCCCATTACCACAAATTTCCTTATTTTCATCTTATTTATGCCATACCCTATACCTTCTACCATACCATCCCTATTAGACCAAAGCCTATTTTTATCCACCCTACCCAACCATTTTGATCTTGGTTCTTTTGAAACCTTTTATGAGGGGATTTTGATCCAATTTTGTTAGTTTTATAAATTCATGTTTAAATGATATTCTATGAAAGTAGTATAATAGTGGATCTGGCAAATTATCTTTCATTTATGTTTGACTGGTGCAACTAATTATAGTAACTTATGGGTAAATCAATATCTCACCTTATGTTATTAGCTATAAATACCTATGGGCATGTTAGTATCACCAACCTATGCCTTTATTTTATAATTATAACCACCTATGGGTAAATTAGGAACAATGGCTTTTTATCATGCATTATTGCATCACCTTGGCATTATTATTCTCATTTGCCTTACCATTTGCCTCAATTTTATAATTTGTTATTACTTGGTTGGAGCTCACTACCTTTTTTGTGGGTAGAACTACTATGACTTAAGGTCCTAATGGGACTATGTAGGTAGTGATTTATTCATGGTGAGGTTGTCTTAGTCCCCCTTTTCCATACATTCTTGCCATTTTACAAACAACCTCAGCCAATGTACTCACCATTTTGCAAGTGGTATCTTGTGAATCTCTAATGAGTCAAGATACCCTAAAAAATCCAAAAACATTCCAAACATTTCAAAATATTAAAAATCATAAAACTAGCCTCCACTCTCCTCAAGAGATATTAAGCCTCCAAAATCCAAAAACATTTGTCTTATTTAAACCTATTAATTCATCATCAATTTACCCTACTGGGGTAAATCCATTATTCATTAAAATCCATTTCACTACCATTGGGGGTGTGAAATTCCATTTTCATGTATCCTTTCTTGGGGGAACCACCTATTTATCCTTCCATTGAGCCTTCACACATAGATATTGACTTGGTTTATGACAGGATGCTTTTTATTGCTTTTAATTTCTAGCATTCTATGTGTTTTTTCTTAGTTGTTTATGTGTTTATTTTCCTATTTTTTGCTTTGTTTTTTGTGCCTTGACTCAGTCTATATGCACTTATTGGGTCATTCCTTATACATTATTCTTGATACTATCCATATTCATATGTCAACATTGTCATCATGGTATTTATCATTAGTGCATTATTTTTGGTTATTTATTTGATTGGAATTCGTTCCCATGCATATTTTGACTAATTTATCATGGTGTTTTATATAATGATGCATATCATCACATGGTACAACAAAAATTAGCTTGAGAAATATTAAAATCAATGGAGCCATAAAAAATTCTCCTTGGCTTGGAAAATCCTCCCACCCTCCTTGATCAGATCAACCCATTGGCCATTATAGTTGTATCAATGCTAATAAGGATGAGCATATTTACATTAGTAGGTAAGACTTGATCATTAGCATTGATCATTTCTTATTCTTCTATTCATTTCTTTCATCACTTTGTGCATCCTCATATTCCTAGCTTTTTATGTGTTCTTCAGTCATTAGACCATCGCATCTAAATTTTCACCCACTCACCTTAATCTGTATGACATATTATATCCTTGAGTTATGTTTTCCAATATTACCTATTGGGGAATAATCAAATATAAATTTTAAATCTAGGTCATCTTAATGACTATAACCACCTGTGGGCAAATCATTATTTTGACTCATCTTCCCTACTAGGGCATGTGCCAGTGCTACTGATTATAATCACCTTTGATAAAATTAGTGTTTCAACCTTTGTTATTGATTATAATTTACTTTGGGTAACTCATTAATTTTTAAATCAATAAATTTAAGCATTATCTCAATTGGATTAATCTCACCCATGGGTTAATTTCATTCCTTTTCTTACTTATTTTCAAGGGACCATCTATCAATCATATGTGTCAGCCACTACTTCAAAGGGGAATCATTATTATACGATTCCAAAACATTATTTGGATATTCTTATTCAATCATTAAATTATTTCATTTGTAATGACCATTTTCATTATTTGAGAAGACATTATTGTGCTTATATCTTATAATGCCTTCCCAAACAAAGGAAAACTATAGACACCTAAAATTGGACACAATTAGCTTCCAATCGAACTTCAAACTGATTCCTACCAACCATTACAAATTAAGCTTAGAAATCACTAAAAATCCTAAATTTGATTGTGCATCATTCATTAAATCTCATAATCATGTTGAGACATCCCTATTTGGATTATTCTATTGTATACAATAATAACCTCTCATGGATTCATCCCTAATCAACTTATGGAATCATAACTATTAATTTGTCCTATGGACCTATTAAGTAGGGAACTTGCACACTTAAATAAATATTGAAAGAGCTGATAGGATAATTTAAATCAACGTAAAAACCAAGTAATATTAAATGTCTAGTTAAATTATCCATTTGTAATTAATCAATATTTAAAATGGAATTTACAAAAATCAAAATATCAATACCTTTCATCATTGCCTTTATGAGTTGTCAAGCTCTTTGAAAATATCCTAAAATATCTAATTTTGAGATCCATGCCTAGTAATTGAAAATATTAATTACTTGAAAACTATTAACTCTACTAGAGTTAGTTTTAACTCAACGAGGTTTAGTTTGAACCCATTCCAATCCTAAACTCAATCCTAACTCATCTTGGGTGAGAGTTAATTATTAGGGCTATAAATACAAGGCCTTGACCATTGCATCCATAAGATATTTTGTTGCAAAGTTATCATGTGAAAATATCTTCAAAAATCTTGGATATTATAGAGTTATAATGCCAAAATACCATGCAAGTAGTGTTATAATTCTCAAATCTTGAGCCAAGCCACATCAAAGCCATGGTGCTTAGGAAAGAAGGAGCCAAGAAAGCTTCATTGCCAAAAACTTCTTTATACATAAGTCAAACAAGCCATTAAAAAAATCATTTAGAGATCCCAAGGAAGTTAAAAGAGTTATTTTCTTTTATGTTTTTATTGTGCTTTCATTTTGTGTTTGTTACTAATCTCTCCCTAGTATCTAGGCTAGGAGTATAAGTGTTAGTGTGTTTATTTGAGTTATATTGATTGAACTAACACTATACTAACCTCCCTTATTGGATTCCTATGATCACACTCCTCACATTTGATCAAGAATATTTTTGGGAGAATAAAATGAATAGTAAATCTATGTAATATATTTGTCTATATTCACATGTTATGTATTCAGTTTATTAGATATATGTATATTTTATCCTATCTCCATATCTTATAATAGGGTAGAATATTAATAGACTCCATATTTGGTGCCAAGTATGAGAAGAATATGAATATTCATAGATTGAAAACATCTATATATACTTGTATTTGAAATGAAGAATATATTTTCACCCTGAAGAGATCAATAGAGACTATTTTGGTTATGGTTACCTATTATGTTTCTTACTTTATTCCTTACATGCATTATCATTTATAATGTTTAGCTTATATTTGTATAATTTAATCTAAGTGATATTTAAATGTTAATGACATACTATTTATTCCTAATTCCTACCTAATTCACAATAATTCATCTTTGTTATGCTTCTATTTTCCCACATTTTGTATGAATTCTCTACACTATTATGCATACTAAAGTAAAACCTAGCTATCATTGTCCTTAACATGTTCTAATGCTTTAGGAACCTATATTAATAATGTTGTAGTGAGAATGGAAACACTCCTTTCAGAGGAAACTATACTAATATGGTTATTGAAATAGAGAGACATTGAGACGTAGTTAAATCAAAAAGTATGTAATTTTATAGAAGAAGAATCCACATAGACTAATATTGCTACACAATAAATCATTCAAGAGCATATCTATGGAGAGATTTAGGAAATATTTTGGTTTGAGTTACTTAAATTGATACATAATTCGTTATCATGGCTAGAATATTATTGCTTTAACCTAATAATGAAATAAACAATCATTTAGACTAAAGAAAAGATATATCAATTGTAGCAATTAAAAATTGACCAAATGAAGGCAATAGATTATTATGTTACTACCACCATAAATAGATACATCATCAAGTTTTTAGTATAAGGATACATATATTTTGAAGCTACATAGAACATGTTTATTAGAGGAATTAGAGGGAATTTTTTTACAATGACTACCTCTCCTTGTGAAGATGTTGGTTGTGGATAAGACCATGGTCCCTACTCCAACCAATATAGAGTAGTTAATTTAGGTGTATGGGGGTGTGTGTAACATGATAGTGAATAATGAGTATATGAGTATGTAGGGCTTAAACCAGAATCTAGAATGGAGACAAGAGGAAAGAAGAGTTAGAAGAAAAGTATGGATTCATAACATGATCTATGACAATAGAATAGATGGAATAAATAGAAGAATAACCAAGTAGCTACAAGTAGAGGTAAGAGTAGTAGTAAACTATATGATGAATAAGTAAGAAAATGTGATGAGCATGATGAAAGATATGATGAATAAATGACAAAAAAATAATATGATGAATGTTGGTAGACAAAAAGAAGTGATGAAGAATGATATAAAGAAGATATATTCAAAGAATAAGGCAAGAATAGTGTATAAGTAGAGTAGTTAGATGATAGATGTAGTGTATATCTACAAAAATGAGTATTATACAAATAAGTACATGTTCAACTCATCAAAGAAGAAAAACACAATACCAAATTAAGTTTAGGTTCAAGTGTAGGATAAGTCAAAAGAAAGAATCATTTACTAAAAGAACACACATCCCTGCAACCTAATTTACTATAGTCAAGTACAAGTTTTCAACTAGGTGAATAGGAAGATAATAGCTAGGAAGGTCCATTTTTATATCAAATTCATTGTTGGGGTACCAAAATTTAAACAAAATCAATTTGAAAGGCTTTTAAGTTCATAGGGATTGTTGAAACCAAGCAAATAAAATAAGGAAATATAGAAAAATAAAGTGTGCATGTTGACTCTCCTAGTGCATAGATAAATTTTAGTAGTATGCAGGTAAGATCAACTAGAATGCAAACTCTTATTGTAATAATTGTTCAATATATTCCATCAACACTAGTTTACACAATGGCTCATATAGGAGGATTTATAAATCTATGAATATATGATGGGTCTACAGACCCTAAATAGTACCTATTAACCTATGAAATCAGATGGCAAGCTAAGGGCATTACTGATGAATCTATCCAAAAGGGCGAGTTAGTAGGGGAACTAATTAAAAGAGCACTTGATTTTATATAATGTAGAGACATTTAGTGGGAAACTCTATAATAGGTTAAGGAATGGTTCATCAAAGAGTTCAAGATAAATATATGCACTAGTTAGACTATTTAGGACTTGAAGTAAATAAGGTAGAAGTTGGGAGAATTAGTATGTGACTATGATCATAGATTCTATGATGTTATGAATAAGGTGGAATTTTCCTTAACAAACAAAGATAAAACTACATGGCTCATCGAAGGACTGAACTCTAGAATTAGGTTTTTCACCATGCAGACTTAATAAACTACTAAAGCAAATGCTAGAGATGATTCACTAAGAGTAGAGTACATTAAAGAATATGGAGAAGCTATTATTTCTAATTCCAAAATTGAAAATAGATTTCAATATTTTATGAAGAGAATGGAGCAATATCATGAGGTAGATAAACCTAAGTTGAATATATGGTATATGGAGTGCAAGAAAGAAGGAAATCATAGGAATGATTGTCCTAATATTAAGATAGAGTTTTTTGAAATATGTTGAGTAGCAGTGCACACAATAATGTAGTGCCATCTTCTGTAATAGTATGTCAAGAACCCATAAAATTTGTATTGCAACTTTTGTAAGATAAATAATCATGATGAAAAAAATTGTAAGGATTTGTAGGATCTCAAAAAAGGCATCACAAAAAATGTATTCATTATCATTGTCCATCAAATGTTCTTGATGAAGCAAAAAATTCTAAGCCCATAGGGAAATAAAGGTTATGTGACCCAAGCAGGTCCATAATAGATTTCTAGTTTTCCATACTACCAACTTCAAGGTCTAGCTAGTTGGATCCCTCCTTTGCCAAGATAGACACAAATATATCTACAATACTATTATGTAGCACCCTGGAGCTCAGCCATGATGTAATAGAAATAAATGAGTTAGACCCCATCAGTTTTATAAAAACAATTTAGAATTAGCGATAATACCAAATAGCATTAGCATTAGAACATGGTGTAGCAATAAGGAGGGTTTAGGGGAGGTTATTAGTCTACCAAAAGAGGATCTAGGGGTGGATACATAAGAGGTTACCAAGGTGGGAGAGGAAATAACTATCAATGACCTCCTTTGCAATACTACTTATGTGGAGATTAAAATCATGTACAATGAAATTTCCCATTGAATCTTCAAAGAGAGTCTTATTGTGCATACTATAGAGTATATGATAAAGATGAGATAAAAGATTGTCCTATATTGGAAAATAAAAGAAAGGATAAGGAGGTCAAAAATGTGAATATGGTGAGTATGCAGCCTAAAGAGGATGCCTTCCTCAATGTTATCACATGACATTAGCATGTATAAAGACGTTTGCCTCCTCTTTAAATGCATCAAAATAATATAAATACCCAAACCTAGCTATAGAAAAGGGGCTCATGTACGAAGTTGTGTAGATGTTGAAAAACATTCAACATCAAGACACTACTAAATGAGATATTTTAGTAATAGATGCCCAAATGTATGTCTATATTTTATGCATTATGTATTAAGATGAAGTTGTCACTACATTGATATATCTTCTAACACCTTTAATCACATTGTACAATGAAGATATCCCTCATAATATCATAAACCTACTATAGAATTTATTAGAGTGTGCACAATAAGGATAATAAAAGATAGAAAATTTTGTTTGGTACATCAAAATAAATAAGCCTTGGGATTTAGACACACAAATTGACATTGAGGTTATAAGTTATGAAATTCCAGATGTTGTCTTTGATTTTAGCATCACAGTCAACATGATTTCTAGGTTTACATAGGAAGCTATTAAATAATTGGTTTTAAGTTATATCACAGTAACTCTGAGCTTAGGTGACTATAGATGATTTGAGCCCATCATTAGATTAGAATACATTGGCTCAAAGTCATAGAACTAACCTTGTGAGGTGACTTGCAGTCATCCATATGAAGATAGTAGCAACACATTACCCTTCACTGATTGATAACAAATGGGCATATGATGGTTAGATGAATATCAACACAATGTAGAATCAATTAGAGGCACACCAAGGGGTTAAGTTTATTGTCATTCCTCTATATAGAGTGCACAAACCTTACATCATTCTAGTTAAACTAGAGTCTCCATATGTCATGAAATAAACTAGCTAGATGAAGGTAAACTCTAAGGAAAATATAAAAGATTTACAAACATCCAAGTGAAACTTCTTATAGAACATACTAAACCTAAAGTACAATCATTACTCACTCAATAGTGGAAGACATATGAATAATGGAGGCCTAAACTAGTAGTTACTCAGTTGTTGGAAACTTAGTTTTCCATAGAAGATTGTTTTTCCATGTCTACTAAATCCTCTACTCATTCAACATTTGTCTTCCTCTAACAAATAAATGATCATATGTAGGATTATATAGAGTTGAAAAAATAAGGCACTTTGCCTTGGTAAATAGTTTCATCTATTAATGGATATTCAGATGCACACCTGCTCAACTAAGCCCAAGGTGATCATGAACTCTAACCTATGAGAATGGTCTTTACACATGAAGATAACTTCATGTGTACTATGAAATTGAGGATATAAATTAGTTCATTATACACTTAAAATTTCATATACATATCATCAACCAATGGGTTAGTGCTCTAAATTATTCTCTAAAGGGAATTATAGAAAAATGGTGGGTAATTCATAGATATGATCAGCTCAAGTGGGATGATGCTTGCAAGCTCATGATTAATGGGTTCTAATTACTATAGGTTATCATAAGTAATTGACATTTCTTCTAAAAAGGTGAGTGTCCTAAAATTCATATTCAAAAATGTGTTGAAGTATGGACTAAGGAATGTGTGGCATCAAAGTACTAGGTTCATATCTTCCATTATACATTTGTTCCATTATCATCAGCATGGTATATGCATCAAGAGCATAGGAGGGAGACAAATCATTGGAAATAGGTGCAAAGTGATTTCATATATATGTTTGTTTTTTATGATGATAACCTTCTAGTTCACAATGCACTCCTAAAAATCAAACATTTCTTATGCCATGGGTGCATAGAATATTTAAGCACCATGATGGAATTCATTGCATAGAAGAACACAAATTTTCATCTCAATTCGACATTAAAAAGATATAAAGTTATGAAAAAAGAAGAGTAATATCTTACACATCTATGCAATCAAATGCAAGATGAAGAACAGGACACTGAAGACTCTAATTATGAGTATGATCTTGATTTGACTAATTTATTTGAACTTGAATAACTAGTAGAACTAGTAAAGGAAACCAACATAAAACCTACTGAAGAAGACAATATATACAACATACAAATTTTATAAAAATAAGGGGACCAAATGATTCAAGAATATATTGATGAAGAAAAGTGAAATATTTACTAGTAGCCCATTAAAAAGCATGTATCAAATATTAAAACTAATAAGGTTCCCAAATTGGTGCATATATGTGATTATTAGATAGAAGCTAAAGTTTCTAAAGTTATGTAACTCCTAAAATATTATTAGGATGTTTTTCCTACTAAATTTTTAGAGGTCTGAGGAGTTGATCCATCTCCAAGAAAAATGTATATCAAACTCAAGGAATGTGCATGGCCTACAAATAAATGGCCATACAAGCTAAATCCAAACATGAAGTTGAAATTGAAGGCTAAAATTGATAGAATGCAGAATGCAAGTATAATCTATCATGTAGAAAATAAAAATTAGGTAATCCCCATGATAGTGTAACCCAAAAAAATAGGGGATATCAGAGTATTTGGGGATTATCACATTCTAAATGATGCATGCTTAAATGATCCATTCCTAATTCCCTTCACATATGAAGTTTTAGAATTTATCGTAGGACATGAAGTTTACTCTTTCATAGATGGTTTTAGTGGCTATCATCAAATACCAATTATAGAAGAAGACAGAGCCAAAATGAAATTTTCCATAAAATGGGGATCCCTTACATATAAGGTAATGGCTTTTGGCCTTAAAAATACACTTGTGGTGTTCTCTCGTACAATGGTAACCACATTCAAGTATTTCATTCACAACTTCTTAGAAGTCTATCTTGATGATTTGGTAGTCTTTTTCTTATTTAAAGAACATTTATCTAAGTTTCACCTTATGTTAGAACAATGTCAAGCTCTACACATTACTTTAAATTTAAATAAATGTCTATTATTTACACCTTTTGGTGTTTTTTAGGTCATTTAGTATGTAGTGAAGGCATTTTAGTCAACCATGAAAATATTACAATGATTCTAAGTATGAATCCACCAATCAACTCCATAAAAGTTCAATATTTTCTAGGCCACATAAGGTACTATCAAAAGTTTATGAAAGGATATATAGCCATTTCATCTCCATTGGAATCCTTACTATGCAAAAGTGTGAAGTTTATTTGGATGTCAAAGTACCAAGAAACCTTTATAGAGCTAAAGTGAAGATTGATTACTACACCCATCTTCATCTTTCAAAAATAAAACAAAACCTTTTATGTGCATATGGATGCTTTGAGTATCACAGTCAATGTTGTACTTGTGTAGCTAGGAGATGGTGGACTTGACCATCCTATTCATTTTGTAAGATGAAAACTATTTGATGCAGAGAAGAACTACACAATAACTAAACAAGAAGTATTATATATAGTGTTTACACTATAAAAATTTTTACACTATCTTCTTGTGATGCCATTTAGAGTTTTTATTGACCATCAAGCTCTATAATACCTTATCAACAAGATGATGCTAGGAAGATGCATCTCTAGGTGGTTGATGTTATTTTAAGAGTTGAAATTCTGTGTTAATGTTAAGTTTGGTAGATAAAATGTGGGGTTAGATCATTTTAGCTTCATTCCTAATGGTGAATAACCAAAATAATTATATGAAGACTCTCTTTATGCTCACCTCTTTTGAGTTTCTATAATTCTTTTAAATTTTGAAGTAATTACCAACTTCCTTGAAGGTGTTTTCTTTGTGTGCTTCTAGGAACGAGACAAGAAGTAGTTTTTTACTAAAGGTTTACCATACACCATCATTAATGAGATTATCTATCATTTGGGGAAAGATGAAATACTATGCAGGGTTGTTATGGATCTTGAATGGCCTCAACTCTTATAGGAGACCTCAACTCTTAAAAAAGGCACACCAATTAGTAGAAGGACATTTTGATGGATAAGTTACTAAAAATAAGTTATTACATAGTGGGTTATGGTGGCCAAATATTTTTTAGGATGCACACAGATTAACACAACACTGTGATGTCTATCAATACATGGGTAAACCACTACAAAAAGATGAAATTCCTTTGCAATGTTTTCTAGTTGATCAACCTTTTAAACAATAGAACATTAAAGTTTCTAGACCTATAAATCCACCAAGAAAACATAGTAAACAAAGGTATATTATCACTATGATTGACTACTTTACCAAATGGGTTAAAGATGCTATGACACCTAACTATGGTGCAAAGGATGCAAAAAAGTTTCTCCATGAGATTATTATTTCAAGGTTCGAATACCCAATTAAGCTCATTGTTTATCGATGAATGTATTTATTGAATAACACCATAACTACTCTTACTGAGTAATTTATGATCTCTCATCACAAAAGCACTATGCACCATCCAAAATCTAATGGCCAAGCTAAATATTCCAACAAAATATTGGGTAAAATGTTTTAAAAAATTTGTGATGTCAAAAGGGATGATTAGGAAGATCACATTCCTATGATTTTGTGGGCATATCACATGCACTATAAAAGAGCCATAGTTATACCCCATTCTATTTGGTGTATGGACTTAAAGCAGTTATGACAATGGAATACTTAACACCCAATCTGATCATTGCCATGGTCATGAGACTAGGGGATCATGAGTCTCTCACTAAAAGTATTATCAAACTAAATAAGATGGATGAGTATAGATGTAGATCATCATGGATGTAGGAAGTTCAAAAGTAGATCCAAAAAACATTACATGATATAAATTTATGTTATAAATAATTTCATATAGATCAACTAGTCATATTATATGATAGTCATTTTAGAGCATTTTATAGGAAAGTTACATATTTGATGGAAAGGGACTTATGCTATACATGAGATATAATAGTAAAGAAATATGGTTTTGAGAGATCTTCAGGGAACTATTTTACTAGGGTGGGTGAATGGTTGTAGGATTAGGCCCTATCCTCAATAGTTGAATTGATCTCATTCTAATAAGTGAATGGGTGATAAATAGCACCAATTAGATTAGGATTTCCCTTGTATTCATGTTTTTTATTTGTTTATTTTTCTATGTGTGTGTGTTTTTAGATGATCTCTTCACTACCATTTGAGAACTAATATATTAAGCATAACATGTGTTATTCATGTGTAGGAGAATCCACATGTGCCATCATAGATATTAGTAGGAATGAATGAAATTAAGTCTAGGAAAGGTATGGATAAGTCATATCAACATGATCTCCATTATATAATGATCATCCACCAAAAGTAAATGCTAGATCTAAGGTTTGATTGACTTAATATTCAAAAAATTGGTGGCCCATCAACATCATTCACTCATACCCCTATATGGATTTAAAAAAATCATAATGGCATATCTCTACACATGTGCTAATGAATAACTATCTTAATTATTAAATCAAATAAGATTTACCATATCAACCATTACATCCATATCGAATGGATAGATAAACACCACATTTATAAAAATCCAATAAGCATGAAATCTATAAATTCCAAGTTTGAGAACCAAGTTAGCATTTCATTATTGCACATATTTTTGTGACCTACAATTCAAAAATACAAAATAGTTTTCTTATGTAGATAGATGACAAAATTGTAATTTCATCACTTTAATAATCATGGATACATCATGGCTCATCAGGAGACTAACCAACACATAAAAATAAGTAATGGGTATCGATATGGCTTTCAGGTAGACCAAGTTCAAAGATCTAGATCCATTTGACTTCCTTTTAGAAATAGAATAGAATTTATTTTTCCCAAACCCCATTGATGTTGCACAAGCACTCACTCTCATAGCACCCTATCACTTCCATAACACATATGTTGAGTGCCTACTTCGAATTCCAACCTTTGGTGACTTAGGGGAGATTGTATAAGTTTTACTCAATCGATACAATGATGGCATCATCTATCTTGGTCTATATATCACCATTATCATCAACATAGAAGCCATGGCTTGATATTTGGGAATACCTATGCAAGGATACTCATTATCTCCATACAAGACAAAAATTCCACCCATACTTTTGAAAGTCTATGATTTGTATGTTTGGGGATCAAGAGGGAGTCTAATTAAGGAAATCCATGATGAGATAGTGCACATCCTCATTGAATGCATCATAAGAAGGCTATGGTAGATGACCAAGTCTATAAAAAAAATCTTGAAAGGAGTTGTGGACATTTCCCATTGCATGATCCACAATAATGAGTAATTTAACTATCTTTAGTACTTCATCTAGGAGCTACTCACATTGATAAGTTTAGTACCTCTCCCAAGGAAAATTTTTAATACATGATCCTTATTTTATTTCTCTGATTCATGCAATAGAAGTCCTCAAAGGGAGAAGTTCACCCTAACATGAATTATTAGCTAGTGTAGTAATTTCCTAACCTCATCTAGACACATGAGAATAGATCTCTAGCACATGAGGGAAAATTCAAATCATGATAGGAGGAGTATCTATAAATAATTACTACACATTATTGGGGACCACTAACATCATGCACTATTTGGGCCAACACATAGATATCACTTTGTTACCCAATGGTGTATTCATACACATTTATGATTTTTCATAGCCACCCTTCACACCACTTCCATTATTTATCACCATGGATATGGTGTAAGTAGAATTCACCAAAATGAAATATTTTATATTTAGGTATGTGACTCCACTATAAGCCATACCACCTGGCACAACCATCCCTACAATGTAGCAACCAGAAGAAGCCACCATTGCATAATAATAAAAGGGAAAGTGAAATATTTTTATAAAACTTTAATCAGTGTCCCATCCTTTGAATCATAAGACATGAAGCATGGTAGCTTGGATAGATGATTTGAAGGTGTTATATATCACAATATCATGTGACCTTAGACAAATAGGCATAGATGAACATGAAGTTTACTAGGTCATGATTATAGACATAGATGGGAATTTTTATGACAAAGAGAAGGAGAAATAATTATTATTTTTTAAGGATGTGTGCATAGTTCAAGTGCATAAATACATTACTCCAAAAATATGGTTGGATATTTAATATTTCCCACCATCCATTGTTGTTGATACTATATGAGAAGAAGCAAACAACTATAGTAGAGGATCAAATTTTCCCATCCACAACCTACTCCTGCCTTCATAACTGAGGATATATTCTCACCCCTTCCAAAAATTCCACAAGAATCACTTGTGCATAGACCCCAAACAAGTTGGGAATATAGGTTCTCCCCTAAACTTAAATAACACACATTCTAATTACCATTCATCATACAAAAAGCATAATATTCCCCTTCCTTTACTTCACCACCACCTAAATGTAGACTAGTCACCCTCGAATTCAATAAGGCATAGGTTTTCATCTCCTATGTTTGACCAAGTGATTTGCTACTATCACCACATGCCTAAGAGGTTAAATAGTTCAAACTCAATCAACCCACCATAGAAGAATAATAGGCCTCAAGGGAGGAATCAACTTGCATAGTAAAATGATATGTAAGGAAGGAGGAGAATAATTAAAAAAAGAACAAGATCAGCAATATCAAACCAACCTACAAGTCAAAGAAGTCAAGTCCACACAAAATTCCAAAATTGTATAGGTTGGTAGATAGAAAGACATGCATGTGACTAAGACAGCTTAAGAAGCTATTGATGTAGCCAAGAAAGCACATGAGGTGCAAACATAAAATGAAAAATAAGTTAAACTTGATACCAAGGCTAAGGTAGAGGAAGAATAATGATATAAATAGAATGTAGTGGCCCAATAATAGTAGGCCATGGAAGATACCAAGCATGCACAACATCAAGTAAAGGAAGTTGTGAAAAAAAAGGACAAAGAAGATGAATCCCTATTCAAATAGTAGGCATAGGCATAGGCACAAGGATAAATACAAACATAGGTTATATAGGAACAAGCCAAGGCTATGACCCTAGTAGAATAAAATAAAGAAGAAGAAGAAGAAGAACATGCACAAAAGTTACATGCAGAAGAAGCATAAGTAAAATAGTAATCTTTATAGGAAAAACTAAATAAAAAAGTACAAAAAGAAGAGGAAATAAAAAAGAAGGTTGAAAAAATTGCATAGCAACTCAAGCTGGTAGTAGAGGCCATAATGTACTAAATATAGGCACTAAATTAACCACAATTAGAAGTAACACAACTATAATAAGAATAATTAGCTACAACACATATAGGTCCTTAGCTCCTAAAATTACCATTATGAGGATTTTAGATTTGGAATTTCTTAACATTTGGTGATTATTGCACCACTTATTCACTCCCATTAGACACCATACCACAACTAGACCCTTCAAAATCTACAAGCACATTGGCTACCCTCCCACTTAAGCAGGAAACTTCCTTAGATGTCTTTAGGCTCCCACTAAAAAAATAATTAGAGGGTGTAATAGCATTTCAAGATTCAATTACATAGAAGGCCTTCTCTTTGGAGCTAGAGATGGATCAATCCAAGGTAGATAATGTAGATTTAAAGGCTCACCTTCATGAAGCTATAAATATGATCTAGGATACCTACCTAAATTTGGTCACTTGAGCAATTGAGGACCAATTCATGTCTAACTAGTGCAGACTCAAGACTTTGGTCTCTGAGTTGACTAAGGACTAGTGTGTAGCCCAAAAACTTTATGTAATTAGAACATTAGGTGATGATATGAATACTGAGGTAGCCACACTCATCACTTTATTAGAGGAGTACCAGGTCTTGCTAGATATTGTCTCACTATAGTCATAATAGGTCACATGTACTTTACTAGACTAGAAGTAGTAACTAGATAATTATTTAGCTAGTTTAAGCATAGACTTCACCATATCCACCACTACTAAAAAAACTATGGGGAGACACACTACTTTTATGGATGATATAAAGAGATCCCTCCAAGA
This sequence comes from Torreya grandis, assembly GCA_037957365.1. Classification (NCBI taxonomy): domain Eukaryota; kingdom Viridiplantae; phylum Streptophyta; class Pinopsida; order Cupressales; family Taxaceae; genus Torreya; species Torreya grandis. The sequence continues at coordinate 863,150 of JARHVA010006504.1, read as the reverse complement.
CTTACTAAATACTAGGGATAATATGTATGACAAACTCCTCAACTAGAAGAGTGAGCTTCTATGCAATAAATTCATAGGTATTCAAGCCTAATGTCATGCAAATAAACTAAAGTAACTAAGTTTAAATATCCAAATGAGGGTCAAAAACACTAAGGAATCCATGATAATCACTAATGACTCAAATCTAAATTAGTTCATTGGCTATCATGCACCACTATACACCCTACTTCACATGGTCTAAGAAGTCATGCTCAACTGGCATGCATATAATATCGATTCATTTCCATTTTATAGTGAGGTTACCTAGATCCTCAACACTCCAATGTATAAGCCACCATCAAATATCAAATAGGTCATCACTCAGTGTAAGGATAGGTAGTCCATGGCTAAAAACTCTTCTACCTAGTAATCGTATGTGACCATACCTCCTCCATCAAACTAAATACTATGCAAAGTGCTAATTTTGTTAACTTTTGTAAATAATTTTATATTGGGGATGACTATTAAGATAATCAAGTCTAGGATAGTTAAAACTCATAAAGGGTGATCACCTAGTTATACCAACCTATTGAAAACTTGAAAGGGTTGTAGGTTGGTATGCTACTTAGTTGAAAACCCAAAAGGGTGGATAAGTAGTGCACAAGAGGTGAAAACCAAAAATGGTGCCTTGAGAAATTATTGTGACTCTTACTGGTCTAACCACTTCTTTAGATTTTATTCTTTGTACAATTTTAGAAGATCTTGTGACATTGTCTTAAGATGAGACAACATTTTAAATCTAGGAAAGTGTTGGGAGAAGAAATGGATATTAAAGTTGTATAGGGTATTTTTTGTATCTATTCATTATGTACTTATTTCATTAGATATATGTATATTTTTTATTATTTGAGGTAGTGAATATATATTTTTGATAGACACTTTATTCAATATTCTATAAGCAATACAAATTCAAAGATTACCATCCTTCTTGATGAAGAAAACTGGTGCACCCCATGGTGACACACTATGGTGAATTTTTCCTTTATCCCTCCTGAGTTACATTGCATAAATATACCTGAGCCTTAACTATCTTTTCTCACCCTAAATTTCTATCTAATTTATAGAATCATCTAAACACTTAACCTTATTCAGATAGTAGTCAACCTTAGCTTTATGCTTTGCAATCCAGTTGACCCCTAGGATCACATCATATGACCCTAGTGGTACTGCATACTATTTTTTAATTTGGGTAACCTAATATCTAATTCAACTAAACACTTAACAACTTTGACTTTTGAATCATTCACATATTATATTGACCATGAATTTGCCATTACTTTAAATTTTCTAGATAACTTTTTAGAATTTTAGGATCTATAAAACATTATGTATCCCTTGTATCTATCAAAATGGAAATTAGATGTTAAAAAAATACTTAACATTTCTATGGGTAAAGCTTAGAATTCAGTTTACTAATTATCAACTGCCACATGAATACATTGTTCAAATGTTCCTTACTGAGGAGCAGAACCTTTATTCCTTGATTTATCTTGGGTACATTCATGAGAAAAATGGTCACCTCCAAAAATAAAGAAAACTATAGGTGGTCCCTTCTTATTAGACTATTGGTTTCCCTTGAAACTACCTTTGTAACTATTACTTAGTTTCTTGTTACCTAAACCATTGTTGAATCTATTATTCTAACTCTTGAATTAACTCTTGGAGTTTCCAATCCTCTTTTTCTAGTTCTTCTTTTTGAATGTTGGATTATAACTTATAAACTTTTTTATTAAACTTATCTCTGACCTGAGCAAGAGATTTTAACTTTTATTCCTATTTAACTTCTTTCTTGAAGACTTGGTCCATGGTTGATGGTTCATGAATGTTTACCTCTCCACTAATATGGGGTTTTAATCCCATGATGAACTTCCTAATCTTAAACCTCTCATCCACCTGATACTGAGGTACATATTTCAAAAGCTTGGTGAATTTTTCCTAGTACTCATTCATTGATATGTCTCCTTGATTTAGATTCTAAAAATCTGTAAGATTTTGGTCAAAGTATAACTATGGAAGCTAATGTGATCTGAATAGTGTCACAAACTTCTCCCACGTAGTGGTGGTCAAGTTAAGATTAAATGTATGATACATACATGTAAGATAACCTAAGTTTTCATATAAACATATTACATATATTTAATCACCTTATCAATACATGCATATTATATTGCTCACATAACAAATATTGTTCTATTATACAAATATTCATGTTCTATTTTATTTAGAAATTCTCATGATTCAAATAAACCATTTAATTTTCTTATTCATATATTAACAATCAAGATCTATCACTGGATTTCAACATTTTTTAAACCCCTATTCATATTCATTTATTTCCAAGTTATGATCCAATTATGGTAAAAATCCAAATAAAATCTATTGCCCTTTTTTTCCCCAATTTAGGTCATAAACTTAAAATACTTTCTTGAATTGATGAAAATACAACACAAAATCAATTGACCACTCAGACTTATATTCTTCCCTTGTTAAAACTAAAGATTTATGCTTTTACAAGTGTTAATTAAAATCAAAATGACATATATCTTAGAATCATATAATAAACTTTTACACAAAATATACAAATATTCACTCATTATAATCTATGCATGTTTTATAAACACTTAAGACATATATTGATCTGAGTTTAAAAAAAACACTAAAGCATTTTAGACTATGTTATAGTTTATATATAGCTAAAAAATTAATGTTGATAACCATTTATTTATATATATTGTGAATATCTATAAGGTTATATATTAATTTCACATATCATATAATTCTTTACCAAGAATTCATAGTTGATATAGAGCTTTACTATTCACAACCCATTCAAGGATAGTTCTATATTTTCCTTAAACCAAATCTTAGCTTTATATATATATATATATATATATATATATATATATATATATATATAGATTGTGAATATCTATAAGGTTATATAATAATTTCACATATCATATAACTCTTTACCAAGAATTCATAGTTGATATAGAGCTTTACCATTCACAATACCATTCAAGGATAGTTCTATATTTTCCTTAAACCCAAGCTTAGCTTTATATATATATATATATATATATATATATATATATATATATATATATATATATATATATATATATATATATATATATATATATATATATATATATATTGTGAATATCTATAAGGTTATATAATAATTTCACATATCATATAATTCTTTACCAAGAATTCATAGTTTATATAGAGCTTTACCATTCACAATACCATTCAAGGATAGTTCTATATTTTCCTTAAACCCAAGCTTAGCTTTATATATATATATATATATATATATATATATAAAGCTAAGCTTGGGTTTAAGGAAAATATAGAACTATCCTTGAATGGTATTGTGAATGGTAAAGCTCTATATAAACTATGAATTCTTGGTAAAGAATTATATGATATGTGAAATTATTATATAACCTTATAGATATTCACAATATATATATATATATATATATATATATATATATATATATATATTCACTATTTGAATAACAATTATACACCCAATTCACTATTTTGGAATAAAAATTACACAACGTTCATACTTATATAATTAACTAAGCTAGGGAATTTTCCATTTCAATAAATAAATCCATTTAACCCTACTAGATATACACACAAAAATTACTCAACTTTTTATAAGGACTTATGGAATAGAGGTTTAGTTCTATGGATGGCCAAGCCATCCACAGGTCTAAACCTATATAAATCTTAAAATGCATATAAATTCCAAAAACCCTAAGAGGAAAATATACATACAAGGTTTTCCTGATTAAAAAATAATTAAAATACATCACCAACCTTATCAAAGATTCCAAATTGAAACTATATGAACCAAAAAATACTTCTCTCCTTTGCTCTGCTTTCTCTTATCCTCTCCATGTTGTCCATTCTCTTCTCCCACTTTCCTCTTATCATAATTTTTTTACCTATCTTTCTCAATTCAATCTTGCATGTAACTATAGCTCGCAACTCATAGTTATCCATGCATAATCCAAATTATCCACTCAAATTGAAACTAATCCTATTTAACTCCCCATTAACTCAACCATGAAAAGCCCTAATTTATATTAAACTTTCCCCAAATTCCTTTAATCATTATTTTAATATATTAACTCCTACATGATCTGTTTATATTACATGCTCATGTATCACCTTACAAAATTCCACTAATAAAATTATTCCACAATAATAACTAACACTTCAAACATTATCATGGTCTATGCATGTGAAAAATGACTAGGTTAGTCCTTAGGATAGTCTTAGGATAATAATACAATTTTGTTAATAACTTGTAAAATATTATCATCCTCATGACTTAAGATAAAAATGTTACTAATATAAAGTCAATGATATTATTTTAACAATAATAGTAAATTAGAAAACTATTATACCAAACATAATAGTATTATAAAAACATAATTCTTATGTTATTACTACATTTTATAGACTATTCAATGTATTTTGTTATCTTTATATATTAACCCATTAAGCCATATAATGATATTTCCTAAATATCATAATGATAACCAACTAATATTCTAAAACATTTCAAAGACATTATGGTTAGTTTATAGATAGTAGTAACCATATTTTATTCATAGAAATTTAAACTCCTATAAGCATTAAAAATCATGAATACAATAACATGACATAATCATACAACACATTATACACTAAATCTATGTATAATAGCCACAATGTAATAACAAAATATTGATTCCAGGTGAGCATTATACTAAATTAACACACATAATCAATTATCTAAATGGAGAAAACATCAAAAATTTACTAACATTATAATTTAAACAATGCATAGAATGTGTACTATCTATTGTGGTGTGTGCATGGGTTTTAACCATTCATTTATAATCCCCCAACACCTCCATCAATTCCATATTCTCTGTGATGCTCTCCCTCTATCATGCCCTAAGGGATGAATCTCTCCTGCATCCAACTCATGAAAATAATGTTTTTAGCCCATAACATCATAATATATATCATAAAACACTTTTGTAACAATAAATCAACATGATCATAATGTAAATAATATACAATACAATTAACTCATATAAATGTAATCATGTAATCAAAGCAACATAAAACTATCCCATAGTAGCATATGATATACATCTTAGCTAAAAATTAATTAATCAATTTATAAACCATAATAATCCATAGATAATTAGGTAAATTAGCTTAGTAAGAAATTGAGATGTGACACACATAGTTTTAAAAGAAAAAAATACGCATTATGCATAGGGTCAGTTCTTACCATGTAGTTATTTTATCAAATTTTATAAAAGTAAGAAAGAGATTACCTAAATGCTACATACTATTATGTAAAATTAGAAATCTATAGATTTTTAATAAATTATAAAAACTTATTTAAAATTTGTTAAATTTTGATATATACTAAATATGGAAAATACAAAAAAATAAATATAAACATAGCTAGAAAATTTAGATGAGAAATGTGTTTGGATCTAAGATTGACATAGGTACTATATTGTTTATGTGTGGACCTACAACAAGATTTGATAAGATTACAAGACAATAGCATTGGCATTAGACACTAGTGGGGGTGTTATTACACAAATAGGATGGGCCTGACCAATAGGTAGTATAGATATGAAAGTTTCAGGTATTTCACTAAATTTATTCATGCTTATTTTATTTTTTAGAAGAGAGAAAAATTTAAATAAGGGCAAGGTAAGAAGAACCTAGATGAAATGTGCTCTATAATCTAGTCAATTTTATATACTCCTCTTTGCCTTGGGAGGATGGCCTATAGATAAGAAAGCAAATATAAAAGGGTGGATTAGTAATATAGATAGGTGGCTTGTCTAGTGTAAGTTGGATCCAATAAGCACTAGACTTCCCTATAGGCTATTAATCCACTCTTTAAGATAATTAAGTTATAATAAATGGAAATAGGTGCTTGCATGAAATGAAATAAAATACTAAAAATCAATGAAAGAGATACTTTTGAAGAGAAATGAAGAGATTTTACTAAAATAATAATAACTTAATAAAAGCTAGTGCTAAAATGTTCAAATCTAATTTAAAAAATAACTTAAACCTTTGTGATGCAATAGAAACTTAAAAATTAGAATTTAGATAAGGGTTTATAGGTCAAATTTGCTTGTTTTTTTGATAAAAATAAAAAACATAGTGATCAGTATCAATCACTATTCAACTGGTACCAGTTAAGGCAACTATCATTGGTTGAGTTATAACCGATGCTAGTTAGAGATGATCGATGTCAGTTATTATATGTCCTAGTTCAAACAAAAATGGATATTGGGTTGGTTGTAAAAAGGCTTTTACTAGTTATTTTGGGTTAAATTTTGGTCATGAGAGAAAAAGTAGATCATTACAAGTGTCTAACTTAGGTTTTGGGTGGTCAGGTGATTGGGAAAGGTCTATGGGTGATTTGGTGGAAGGTAAAGTTACTAGAGTTGTAAAACTCTAATACAAGGAATGGAATGCTAGGAGATGAAATGGATAAAAGTAATGAAACAATTGAAAATAACTACTAAACCTAATAAAAGTGTTGATACTTATCTTTGGATTTTTTTAGCTTGGAATAATGTTGAGGTTGAGTGAAAGTTGTATGGGATCCTAGATTAATGTGGGTAGAGTAATAGTAATTTATCTCTTTATGATGAGTTGTTGAAGTAATTTAATGTCTCTATTTTGGTTCTTGATTCACTTAAGAGCTTTGACTCACCTGAGAGTCTGAGTTTCTCATGCAAAATATGATTTCAACCTCCCTAAGATAAGGTTTTTTGGTTACATTAAGTAACTATCACCAGTCCTAGTCAACTAGTGTCGATCAAGGGGTGACCAACATCAGATAGGGAGAAATAGTCAAAAATTACTAATTTTGGATATTCACACTTATGATTGGTTGTTAAAACTAATGTAAATGGTTCAAGGTTAATAAAAACCTCATTGGGATGCATGAAGAATAAGTCTAGGGGGATATGGAATTAATGCCTAGGTAGGAATTAGTCAAAAGGCTAGGTGTCAATAAATTAGCCATGGGTTTGGGTGAGGAGGTGTAAATAGGCATTTTTAATTAATTAAATTAATTAAATAAACCAAAATGGGTTAATTAGTGTGTTAAAGGATTTTAATAACTAATATTAATGCAAGAGGGCCAAGGGGGCCAAAGGGGTATCTTATAATGACTAGAACCATGTGGTTTTCTAGTGTTTATATTTTGCCCCATTTTATTGTGTATGTTTCATCCTCAAGATAAAAAACAAAAATAATAAGTGTAATGGCAAGTTGGATGCTTTGAGTATAGGAGGATGTGTTCTCCCTTAAATCCGGATATGATAAGGTAAAAACATAGTTGGATATGGGTTTGACAAGTGTGCATGAGAGTGGTAAAGTGGGTAGGATGGTATGGAGGAAAAGTGATAAGTGAACTAGGCTAGTACATTAGGCATAATGGATATAGGTGCACATATAAATACAAGTCTCTAGGTGAATATGTTTAGATTCATAGGAGGTAAAAATTTGGGTGATCTTGAGAAAGTAGAAGTGGTTGCAAGTGTTAGAATCACCAGTGAGAATATTTATAGGTAGTTGATTGATTTTTTAAATAAAGCATGTGGTTTTATGTAATGTCATTTATCGTGGCAATGTGAGGATACAAAGTGTGGAAAAATTATCTAGGTTTGGTTGTCACAAAATTATATATGAGTAATTTTTTTAGAGGGACCCAAAGGGAATGAGGTCTTAGGGTGGGGTTAAGTGTGAAAAAGGGGTCTTGTTTGGTGAGAATGGAGGGTAGGGTGTTAAAATCCTAATGTGTGTTGACCAATGTTAGTCAATGTTGACCATCATTGATCAATTAAAACCTAATTGACAACCAATGATGGTCACCTTCAAACCTAAAAAGGGGAACAATGACCAGAAAAGGTCAAAATCAATTCTATTTTAGCCCATTATGTTTTTTTGTCATGTGTCCTTGGCATTATATAAAAATGATGGAAATGGAATTTCTCATGAGTTGAGTGGTTTAGTTGACTAAGAGGTTGGGTAGAGTTGGAGAGGAGTAGGCACCTAGGTGGTAGGTGTGAACCCATTTGGATAGAGGGTAGGAAGATGTGGTGATGAGATAAATGGGCCAGGGGTGGAGGGTGAGTATCCATGCATTAGGCTCCACCATGATGATGTAAATGTAATGAGGTAGGTAGTTGTTTAACTATTATTTTTTATAAATTTTAATTTAGGTGGGACATTTCTGTAAAATATGGGTGGGAGTGTAAATTTATATGGTTAGGGGATAGAGGTAAGGCTGGGTAAAACACTATGTCATTTATGTTTAAGCTAAAAATTTAGTAAGGGGTAGAGGGTAAATTAGTTTAATTTAGGTGGTTTAAGATAATTGAAGGGAAATTTAGGGTTTAGGGGTCATCGATCATACCCATAATGACTAATATTAATCATCATTGACTAATGTTTATCAATAGGTGATCAGCTATCAATCAAGTCAAGACCAACACTAATCCCACCACTCAACTGGTTATAGTTGAGGTTTGATTGATAGTGGTTCTAAAAGAAACAATGTTGGTCGAGACTTGACCACTGATGATCAGTAAGGAAAGTTTAAAGGGGGAATGGTGTTAAAAAATGTAGAGGGAATTGTTTTTAATTTTACTTAGAGGTTGTGTAGGCTTAGCTTAGGGGAAAAGGATTAGGCTTAGTAGTTATTTAGATGTTAGCTTGGGATAGGTGGAGATGTAAGTGAAGAGGTTGGTAGGGATAGGTTAGGTAGGTGGAATATTAGTGTTACATAAGAAAGTATAGTGTAAACTAAGGGTGTGATCTAGCCTCATATGTGAGCAATTTTTTTGCAATATGGGATCGAGTACCACCACTCTTAGATGATGTATATAGGGGCATAACTTGAGTAGAGTGGGATCACATGGTAGTAGTGGGATTGGGGGCATGTGATATTATTAATGCATTCCATAAGATGTAATAATGATGGTATTCCTCATCGAGAGATGAGGCCTGGCTACCAATACTTTTGTGTTTCTGATTAGAGAGATTAAGATTCTCCTAGAGGATAATCATAAGAATTTGAGGTTGCCTATTCATGTTTAAGTAATCAAACACATTCATAGTGATGATTAGGACACCTACATAGATTAGTTGTTTGGAGAGTATTTTGTACATGTAAGATGGCATATAGGGGGATTCTATTTTGGATATATGTACCACATGGATAGGGAGAGAAGATAGTTCATGGTGATGATGATAGCCATGACTTTTTATGTGCTCCTTGATTTAAGTGGAAGTAAATTACCTTGGGAAATTTTAGGTGTTTTGGTAGACATGCTAGTGGACTAGATAGTGTTTGCATGGGCCCTATTACTACTAGTTTAGATCTATCAAGAGATATGGGGTTATTGTATGCACATACATTATGGGTTGAGTATACAATTCATATTACACTACTAGGAATATGAGAATATCACTATTTTGAGACCAGTTGAGATGTTGTGTCACATATGGGTGCAAGCTGAGTATAGAGTTAGCTTTATGAGATGGAGGGAAGATCATGCACTACCATCATTAGGGATAGAGGAGTGATATTCATATTGGTTTATAGATCAATTGGATGAATTGGTTGATGGGGAGGTGATTTGGAGACCTTATATAACATTTCATTCATGGTTGGGTCTTTATAGACACACATTTTCCTTACATATCTATACATGAATACATGAGAGGTGATAGTAAGAGGTAAAGCCAATCCCATTTGATCGAGTGAGGAGACAATTTAGATTGGTGTAGGGTATCTCAAGGGTATTTCCTAGGTATAGGAGAGAGGATGTAGAGGCACCATTTCCTCCACCATAGCTAATTGAGGAGGAGTTTGAGTATGATGAACTACTAGTTGTAGTAGGTGTTGATGACATGAGGGTCAGTTAGGATTATATCGTATGGTGGTAGGGGCACTATATTGCTATAGATTTTAGGGGAGATGGGGGATAGGAGTAAGTTAATGGCATGGGTGGATAGTATTAGGATGTGGACATAGATATGTAAGATATAAGTGATCATATGGATGTTGATGCCCTAGATAAATAGGCTTTGATCATCAAGAGGGACTAGGGGAGAGTGACATTAACCATAGTATAGGCAACTTTGGTAACCATGACTTTAGAGAGAGATCCGACATAGGGGTAGTTGGTAGGGAGGACTTAGGGGAGAGATACTCTCTAGGGATATGTAGCAATCATCACCCAAGAGAGGTATGAAACATGGAGACAAGTTCTAACCCTCACATAGGTGGGGGATCATGCATGAACTCAACTATCCTTGATTTTTAAAGAGAGGGATTATGCACAAGGATAATTGACCCTGATATTAACAAAGAGATATGCCTTGAGATAGGTAGGAGCGTGGCCAAATATAGGAACAAATTATACTATCCCAGTGTCTATATATGCGTCCATTATAGAGGAGCTAAGGTATTATGAGGTAATTGTCCTTACATAGCTACTAGATGTACCCTAATACATTGAGTATGTAGTAGAGTGGACTATGGGTGGGAGAGTTAGAAATGTGACTCCTAGTGATTGGGAAGCATTTATGGATACATAGATGGGTCTGAGTGTTAGATACGATCTAGGGTTAATAGTGCCCCTACACCCTAAACCCTATTAGACACCTTTTTTAAAATTATTTTGGTACTATCCTATGATCTGATGCAGTGAGATGTGCATATCATTTTAAGAGACATGTATGCTTCACACACACACACACACACACACACACACACACATACATATACATATATATACAATATACATATATATATATATATATGTATGTATATATATGTATATATATATATATATGTATATATATATATATATATGTATATATGTATATATATATATATGTATATATGTATATATGTATATATATATATATATATATATATATATACACATATATATATACATACATACATACATACATACATATATATATACATATATATATATATATATATATACGTATGTATATATATATATATATATATATATGGCATTTGATTATGAGTTATGATGTTATGACCATGATGTATGTTTGTTTATGGTTGTTTATGATGTGAAGGTTAACTTATGCTTACATGATGATGTTGTTTATGATATTTAGGATGTTTACATGATGTTATGACATATGGTGATTTATGGTTATGATTTTTTTATGGATTTTTCTTTTTTAGTAGGAGTATGCTTAGTTAAATGTTGTAAATGTGGATTTTAAATGAATTTTATGAATCTATGTGATCTCATACTTATATATCTATGTTATAGATAACATAGTTATTGATTCATTTATTTATGAAAAGTGATTAATGTGGTTATTAAATTTATGATAAAAGTTATAATGGATTAAATGTGATTGAATAAATATGATTGATGTGATGATTGCTTAGATAGATGTGATGGTAATTAACATATGATGATGGTGATTTCTAATTAGAATGTTTACATGATTAAAAAAACCAAGATAAATGATGTGAATGGATAATGAAAATCATGTAATAAAACACATAATGTATTAAATTTTTTCAAGATTATGATTTTACTTAGAAGTGATTTAATAATATCTTAATACATATATTAAGTTTGGTCAAATCTATACGTAAGATAATAGAAGAAAGTTAAAACAATCTAAAGACAAACATCTTAATGAATGTATCAAAAAGTACATGTGAAAAAATAAGAAGGATATGTGATGATCTTTCATTGGTGAGGACTAATATAGGAAGCTAGATTGACTTATGAACATAAGCCTTTCATATGCTTAACATTAGCATTTGTTAGTTTGTTAAAAAATTCTTTATCACATTGTATCAAGTAAGCTTAAAATCCCTTGTTTTATGGAGGGTAAGAGGGAGATGGATGAAAATGGAACCTTCTTGTGGGGCTATATTTCCTATTTTATAGGTTTTTGAAAAGCTATTATAGAAAAAAATTATGTCATATTTTGGTGTAGATTGATCGATGTGGGAAGTCTACAATTTTGATTTTTGTGAAAGCTAATTGTAGCTTCCAAATTTTTTATTTTTTGAAATTTTACTATGGGTCTTTTGATGTTTTGATAATTTGGGTAAGCTAATCAATGTGAGAAGACTTTAATAAATTGCTTTATTTGATAAATGTTAGACTTCTCCATCCTTCAAGGGAGTGGTCTAAGCTTTGTAATTTGTTTTAGGATTGGATAGTTATCCTTCAAGGGAGAATTCTACCTTATATTAAGCAATTTTTGAGTTCTTTTGGTAGTTGTCCTTCAAGGGAGCAATATGCAATGCTAGACATGACCCATAAGATGGAATATTTTATACTTTTTTTTGTTAGACATATAATTACTTATAGAGGCTTAAGTCTTACCTTTATGAAGGAAAAACTATAGCACAATAAGGTTGAATAGTGGGTGAGATGATGATTTAAGATACAACAACCATGGGATGTCATCCTATTAGGGATGAAAAGTATCCATGAGAATTAGGCCATGAGTAGAGTCATGGTACCCATATTTAGGATTGAGGTTATTACTATAGTGGATAATCACATGATTCTATGCTTTAATCAGTTATCCTTAAAGTGAGGGTATAAGGGTGATAATTTTGTAAAATAAGGGATGAGCTTAAGTTAGACAAAGTTTATTTTGAAATGTTTTAACAAAAAAATATATGTAAATATAAAGAATTGAGGGGCTCATGTTCCATTTTCCCTTCAAGAGATGATAACCAGTAAGTGCATGACCCATACTTATGTATTGTGATATATGGTCTAAGCCAATTGAAAGTAAACTTGCCCTGCTTGCTTCTTTCCATACTGGTTACATGTTGATTTTCTTTTAGGATGAGGTCTTTGATATTGAATTCTCATTATTTGAGGTGCTTGTTATAAGTGTGCATTATTTGTTCTTGATAGACATAAAGATGGCTAAACATGAATAAATAATGAATATCAAGTAACTCAGGATAAATGTTATTGATAAGAATTTCCCTTAGAGATGATATCTTGTAGGGATATATGAAGAGATGGAATTTGGACTTCAAGAGTCAAGACAACCTCTACTCTAAAGATAAGAGAGAAAGGGGTAGCACTTATATGGGTTAAAATTCTATTTTGATATGCCCATAAGGTAAAGGGAATGTGTAAATGCCAATCTCAACCAGATGCATTAACCATTTTAGTTAACATTTTTTATAGTGTTTTGTTAGAAGCTTCATCTTATCCATTAGCTTGTGGATGATAAGGTGATGGGAGTCCTAACTTAATGCCAAATGTGTCAAAAATACCTTGTACTTTTTTATTTTTAAATGATTTTCTATTATTGATGATAATTTTTTGAGGAACATTAAAGTGATAGATAATGTGATGGTTAATAAAGTCAACAATATTATCCACTTTAGTCAAAATGAGGGGAATAACATCCACCCATTTTGTGAAATATTATATTTTAGTGATGATAGAATGATGTTGCTATGAAGAATGAGGATTAATTTCACCAATGAGATCTAATCCTCACTGTGAGAAGGGCCAAAAATCCTTAGAGACTTGAAGGCCATGACTAGGTATGCGATAGAGATTAGCATGTTGTTGACACTTAACATACTTCTTTACGTAATCACAATAATCTTGGTTAATGTTAGTCCAATAAGATCCAAGGTTAAGGATACGTTTAATGATAGTTAGACCACTAAACTATCCTCTATGAATCCCATCATGCATTTCCTTAATAGAATGAGAGATTTCATGAGTATTTAGGCATCTAAAGAGGAGAAAATCAAAGCCTTATTTATAAATAATTATTCCTATTATGGTGTAATGATAGGTAATATGTATAAATGCCTTTTGACCATTTCTAGAGAGATCAAAAGGAATAATGGTTAGGTTTAGATAGTCAAATATTTGCTTATATCAGATATTGATTTGGGTCTCTTCCACATGACAACTAGAAGATAAATCTTATTTGGTTTAATATGGATCATTAAGGTGATGGATAGTGACAAAGAGATTAGAGTTAGAAGGCATAGATGAGATTTTGGAGGCAAGAGAAGACATGGTATCAAAAAAATTATTTGTAGAACTTAGAGTGAATTAGATAAGGTAATGATCAAATGATGTCAAAATTAAATCTAATAACTATTTATCTTATTGTAAGGCATCATTTTTACATTGGTAATAACCATTGATTATCTTGACCACAAGTTAGGAGTCACCAAAAATGATGATCGATTTGACTCCCAAAGATAAATTTGTTTGGAGACCTATTACAAGGGATTCATAATCAACCATGTTAATGGTATAATCAAAATAAATTTTAAGGGATAAAGGAAGATGCTTACCATAAAGGGGAATAAGGATGATACTGGACCCCCCACCATGTTGACACTTTGATCCATCAAAGAACATGGTCATCTGATAAACAGAATCCTCTTGAGAGAGAGTTGTGATGGACTCATCAAGAAATTTAAGAGGATAATGTTGGTTGTATACAAAAGGTGATTTGACCAATTTATTAGAAATGAATTTCCATTTAATTAAATTTTTATAGAGGAAATCAAGATTAAACTCAACTAAAAGCTTGAGCCATTTATCCATATGCTGATTTTGATATAGCTTAGAATGTATATAATTGATTGGGTCGGTATTAGTTATGACAAAGGTTTTATGGTTAATAATGTAATGATAGAGTTTAGAAGCCACAAAGACTAATGCAAGGCATAATTTATTATTATGGGTGTACTGAGTTTCATACTCTATAAGCATTCAACTTATATAGTAGACTACTTACTTTTTATGCTTATCATCATGATGTGAAAGCATGGCCCCTAGAGAATGATCTGTGGTGGAAATATAAAGGTAGAAGGTTTGGTCCTATTTTTTAGGAAAAATAATATGTAGGTAAATAATATACTCTTTAATTGATTTAAAGTCCTTTTGATTGTATTTGTTCTACTTAAAGGAGACATCCTTACTAAGAAGTTGATGTAAAGGCTGACATCTATCAGATAGCTGAGAGATGAAATGGAAAATGGATTGGAGATTCCCATAAAAACTATAGATTTTATTGAGGTTATTCAAAGGAGGAATGTCAATTATTGCCTTGAATTTAGTGGAATTGACTTCAATTTCATGGAGAGAGACAATAAAGCTAAGAAACTTTCCTAAAAAGACACTAAAGATGCACTTTTTGGGGTTAAGGTAGACATAGAAGTGGATAAGACACTCGAATATAACCTTAATAATGATCAAATGATCCTTACAACATTTAGACTTTCCTAGGAGTTCATCTACATAGTTCTCCATGGTTTTATAAATAAGGTCATGAAATATATAAGTCATGGCATGTTGGTAAGTTACACTAGCTTTCTTTAGACCAAAAGGAATGACCCTATAGCAAAAGGTTCCCCATGGTGTGATAAAGGTAGTTTTATTTTAATATTTATGGGTAATTAAGATCTGATTATAGACTAAATACCCATCTATAAGATATAGCATCTCATGGCTGGACATAAGATCAACAAGTTGGTCAATGCTTGGCAAAGGGAAGTCATCCTTTGGGTAAGCAAGGTTAAGATCATGAAAGTCAACACAAATACAAATTCCCCCTATTACTTTGGTGATAAGAATGATGTTCAAGACCCATTGGGGATAATAAATGGGTTGGATGAAATTTATAAATAAGAGGCATTAGATCTCTTCTTTGACAAGAAGGGATATATGAAGGTTCATCCTACAAAGATTTTACCTAATAGGCTTGGCATCAAGGGTGGTAATGATGTTATAGATGAATATGGTGGGGTTGATTCCTGGCATGTCACTTTAAGATGAAGTAAATTCTATGCTATGATCTTGTAGAAAGGAAGATATATCATGATGTTCTAAGGAATCTAAGGATTGACCAATTTTGACTATGTAGGGGTTATCTTGAGTACCCAAGTTGATGTCAATAGTGGCTTCATTTAACATGGTTGAAGTCTTAAGAGGAAGGGATTTGTGAATGAAAGAATCTTTAACACCAAGATAGGTGAGAAAGGAATCATCATCCTGACACTAACAATATTAATGATAGGAGAATTGGATTTTACCATCTCAAGATGATTCAAAGGAATGGTCATATTCTCCCCATCCTTTTGATAAGTTAGGGGTCCCAAACTAATCATGTTGATAAAACAAAGTTATATGTAATGATAGCAAGATACTTAGATTGCAAAGGATAATATGTTTATGAGGATGGGATTTATTCCTTAATGATGGTGATGAGAGGTGGGTTGGTTGGCTCTTCTGGTGGAATGAATCTAAGATAAAATCATTTATGAGGTTTTTGGGTTTTTCATGGAAGAAACTCATGTAGTCTATGTTCATATAATTCTAGACCAAATCCTTTTCAAGAACACTGATGGAGGTATGTATTGGAAAACTCTAGTTTATCCAAGATGGATAAAGTGGAGGTGAATGGTTTAGCAGAAGAGAAGGAAATGGAGGCAAAATTTGGTTAGTCAAGTCCCCCATAAACAAGATTAGTTTGGCATTTGGGAGGCCTAAAAGGAATAATGGTTACAATATTAGAATCATAGATAGATTGTTGGTGAAGATTATTATACTATTAGGGAGTAGGGAAGGCATGTAAATTCAAAAGGTATTACTCAAAGTGAGAGATGTTATAATGTTGATTCCAAGGGGTCTTTGTGGGGATTTGGGAAGCAAGTATGAATGAGGTAGTGGAATCTTGGTTGATAGAAGGAGAAGGTGATTCATCCTTGCTTAGTGGAAGCTTGGTTTATGGAAGGAGAAGAACATAATTGGGTCAATAAGTCATATTGCATGACTTATAATGCCTAGGGTCAATGGGTATGGTCTGGACTTGACCCTCATACTCAAACTTGATAAACTGATGTAAGGTAGATGTCACACAACCCATGGAATGGATCTAAGGGTATCCAAGAAATTTTTTATATTAGAACTTGCCTTATACCACATATAAGATCTCAAGAAGAGTACAAGGTCCTAACTGAATATGAAGGACAACTATCCCTAAGGTTTTAGCCATAGTATCATTGAAGGATCTCAATACAACTATAGCTTTTGACATGATATTCTCTGATAGTTTCAATTGGTCATACACATGGGAAGAAATAATGTTAATGTTAGATCTCCCATCAATCATAACCCTCATAATATGGGTTTGGTTGATGTAGGTGGTAATGAAAAGGGGAGTATCTAGATCATCTGGGTGAATAGGGGGTATCTCTAAATCATTGAAGCTAATGAGTGTGAAAAGTTGAAGGGCTTAGATGAAGGTTATTAGAGGTTGCAGATCTTCAATTTAAACATATACGGACTATAAGGCCTCCATCATAGCTTTATGGTGATGGGGTGAGGTATTTATTAGCTGATATAAATTCATCTTCACTAGTTTTTGGTGAATTTTTTTTAGAACTACTCTTTACATTCAATCAAAGGGGTTAGATTAGGGTGCACCCAAGATATAAACTTTGGGCTTGGGTGAAGGTGTTTAAGATTATTTGTGTGTTGTGGTGGTGGAAGAAGGTTATTTCCATGGGATTAAAACCTTTGGTTTCCCTTTATCCTTTTTTGGGCTTATTATCAGGTGAACACATGAATGGTATGGATTTGAAAAGGAGTTGCAGACTATTTTGGTTCCTCCTCACTCTTAGATGAGAGATTCAGCATAGGTAGGTATGGTATAGTTTCTTTTGGATCTTGGCTTGGTAGTGGGATCATGGGAGGTTATTATATAAATAATTCATACCCATCACATATTTTATGGACTATGATTTGAAAATATTTGCAATTTTTTTTATCATACCTAGTCATTTTATGGTATGAGCAAATCAAATTATCATTAAACTAAGATGTCTTAGGAATAAAGGGATCAAATAGTTTGATAGGAGGAAAGACCAAGTAGGAATCTTGGATCAAAATTTGAAAAATTATATAATATGACTCTAGTAAAGGTGGTAAGGGAGTGGATTTTTTGTATTTGACAGCTAGGGTGGAAGCCTTCTTAGGGGTAGGCTTGTCAATAGGGGATTTAGGTGGTGGAATTTTATTGGTGGGTTGTTTTGGGGTAGATGGTTTGGAATTAATTGGTTTAGAATTATAGGTCTTTGTTTTATAATATTTATAAGTCTTGGATGTAGATGGCATGGTAAGAATAGGTAGAGGTGTAGTTAGAAGTGGAGGTGTAGCTAGAAGTGGAGGTTGGGTGTAGGATTTGTTTGGGAGACATGGTTTTTTAATAAAGGTGGAGGAGTCATTTCCCAATATTTAATAAGGATGTGTTATTAAAACATAAGGAAAAGTGGAAATGGGAAGCAAGGTTTTGGATTTTAGACTCTTAGATGGCTCCATTTTCTTGGTTGGTTTGACTTGTAGTTTCTTAGGTAGATTTGGCAATGTCAAATCTAACTTCAATGGAGGATGGGAAAGATTATAAGTGGGAATCACACCTACATTCTTGATGGGATTTATTAGGATATTATAAGGTATTTTAGTTGCTTTGGAGGGAGTTGGGTTGGATGATTTATCTAAATTTTTTGAGGTGGAGGCTTCCATTGGTTTAGTTGGGGTGATGGTGGATTAACTAATGGAAGCAGAAGGTTGGGTAGACAAGTTTGAGGTTGATGACTCCTTATTTTGATAAGGGATACCAAGGTGATGCAAAAATGTATCCTGGTGAAGGTTTGGTTAAGATGGAAACTCTAAGTTTTGGACCAACCTAGAAAACAAATTATAGATGGGTTCAGTTCCTTCAGTGTTGGACTCAAAGGATAAACCAAGAGGGATGGACATGTTCTCCTTTTCTTCTATCAAAGGTTTTAAGGCCTCTATATATGGTTCTTCCATATAATGGGTAGGTTAATCAATCTTTTCTTTATGAATTTTTTCTAAAGGAAGGGTGGATAGCTCTATCATAGAATAAAAAGGGATGAAAGTAATAGTTTCCTCCTTTGATATCCTTTGTAAAGGAGAGGTTGGTGATTACACTACATCAATAAGTGGAGAAGGTATTATAGTTACTTATTTTGTTTCATTTTAAAAAGTAATAATAGGTGACCCCACTACCTCAATAATTGGAGAAGGAATGACAATTTAGGACATGGGTTCATTAACTATTAGTTCACTAAAATCAACATTAACTATGTGAAACTTGTGCTTATGAGAATATTATACATTTTTATGTTAATTTTTCATGTAAGGTAGATGGTTAGGGAATGTATATCTAAAAATTTCAAGTGATTAATTTGGGGGTACATTCAGATTGTCCATCACAAGTTCCCCCTTGTCAATCAAATCTTGGCCAATGTTTTTGCCTGTCTTATATCTACTAAAATCATGTATAATGACACAATTCATTTTTCTTATATAAAATTGGTATAGGATGAGAGGAATAAAATTTTTGGGGTGGTATAATCAAATAAATTTGGATGATATATGCTTTTAACAAATTTTCTAAAAATGAAGTGTATGACTCCCCTAACAGAGTATACAATTTTTGGACTTAGTGGTTTTGAGTTTTGGCATTTTAGTTGGAAGAGGTGGAATAATTGATCTAGTTGATAATCATACAAGGATATATTTTAATTACAAATACATTTTTGGTTCATTTAGCTTTGGTGTTAGTGTTGGTGTTGGTATGGTTGGTGGTTTTAGAGGAAGAAGTTTCTTTTGATTTGAAACTAGAATATTTTTCCCTCAATTTAAGCTTTCCCATGTCAATAGCTCTAATCTATAATTTTTGAGCCATGGTGAATTACTTATCAAAGGTTCAAAATATCTAAAACTATAATGTTGATGAGATATTCTTGGCACAATCCTAAGATAAAATCTCAATCAACTTAGGTTGGGGCAAAGAGAAAAAGAATTGGTTAATCAAACCTCTCTAATGGGACACAAATTTAGAAATTAACTCATGCTTGAATTAATTTATGGAATATATTTTGGTGATATAAACTTTCTTAGAAATATTTATAGAGAAATGGTCTAAAAAATTTTGGGATAGTTGGGAAAAAGAGAAGAGAGAGTGCTTGGTAATAACACTATACCAATTTAATGTAAGACCAGCTAAGGACATGGGGAAAGTGCAGAGAAGGAGAGTGTCATCATAAGTAAACAATTAACATGAATGCCTAAACAATATAAGATTCTATTAGGGATCTTATTTTATTTGAAACTCAAAAAAATTTAGAAGTTACCATTGAGTGGGGTATGGTGATTTGGATGAATGGGTGGATTGGCTCATTGAAATTTTGATCATATGACAAGATGTTGTGGGCACTAGAAATGGATGACTCTAGATTGGTCATCTTGTCTATCAACATATTGATAAGATCAATTATGACTATGTACCCCTATAATTGTAAGGTATATATATTGGGGTTATGAAGGTGCCACAAATGGGTACCCAATAGAGGGTTGGGAAGATGCCACACATTGGTAAGTTGGCATGGAAGGTTGGTAAGATGCCACATATTGGTAAGTTAGCGTGGAAGGTTGGGAAGATGACACATATTGGTAAGTGGTAATGGATTGTTGAGAGGAATGTAGAGGCATGTACCCTTGTGGGTTTAGGATATACCCTAGGTTTGGTGGAATAGACATTGGTTGGGTAAGAGGCATAGTTGGATTAGTGGGTTGAAGGTGGGTAATGATCTTAGTACCAATAGGTGGGATCATATAAGGTATGAAAAATACCAAATTTTGGAAAGGGGTGGAAGTTGGTGTCTTGGAAATAAAAAGTGGTAGGGTATCAACACTAGTGGAAGGTATTTCAATGGTAAGTGGTGTATGGATTACTTAAGGTTGGGTTGTTCCTACATTAGAAGGGTCATTGGTTGGGGTAGGAGGTATTTGGGAATTAGTTGGTGGAATGGATTAGTTTTAGGTCATGGTGTTGGAAAGTTTGTTGGTGGAGGAAGATGCATGGGTCACCAAAGTTTGGGTGGAGATAGTGGTAATAGAGATGATACCCATAAGGAAAGGTGGCATGTCATAGGGTGGCTCAATGGAAGGAAATGAAGTGGAGGTGTGGTGAGCTGTGGTGGTGAGGTAGTGTTGGAGAGCTATGGGATTGTTATCAATAATGGTGGTGCAGTTTGAATCTCCTTGGGCAAATTTTTGAGACATACTAGGACTTCCAAAGTGATGGGGGGACTTTCTACATCTGAGAAGTATTCCATGGATGAGGAAGAAGAGGATGGGTGGTTAGGAGGTGGATCTTGGTTTTCTTGGTTTCTAAGTTGTTGTCTTGTAAAAACCATGAAAATAAAGAGGAAAAAAGGGTGAAATTGATCTCACACACTCAAAAGAGAATCAAACAAAATTAAAGATTCAAGGAAAGCAAACATACACTAAGAGTATGTTTAAGTCCTAGAATACTTTTTATTTCTCTTTGGGATTATGCCTCAATTTTTAAGAGGTTATTAGAATCAACTTAGGATTGTGTAATAGGAATTAGAAGAGGAATTCTAAATATGGTTTTAGTCTATTAAAGGCTCTCAAAATTTTCTATTAAAATTTGGTATGTGGCTTGATATTGGGGCCTAACCCCTCATTTCACACACTACAACAATAAGGGTGTCAGGTGCTTAGCCAAAATATATGAAATTTCTAAATATTATACTCATCTAGTGAATTGAGTTTTGGTTTCTCCCCTTTGTAGTGAAGTCCAAGTGGTATATCCAAGGGAAAGGTTTACCACTAGGTGATGAAATACTAGTTGAGCTCTAAATTAGTATTTGATGTTTTATTTGAGTGCATGGTTTGGTATTATGTGTGTGATAAGAAATGACTAGCTATGATTAATTTTGCCATTTAAATTAAACTATGTCAACTAAACAAGCAAGCAAGCAATGGATATAAGTTATCTTTAAACCCAAAGGAAAATTTTGATTTCTTTTGAATGAGTATGTAACTAAATGTGGTATGAATATGTAAGTCTGAATCTTAGGATGAGTACTTTTTGATTTTTTAGAAAATGAAGGGAAAATTAAAATTTTAACCTTTTCTAAGAATGCAAAGAAAGACTTAAACTTGATTTTAGAAAAGAAGAAATTGAAAAAAAGATTTTTAATGTAGAAAAGAAAGATATAATATTTAATTTTCATAAATTAAATTTGAAAATGGATGAAAATTTCATTAATGTAACTAAATGTCCTAAATAACTAAGAACCCAAGAAAAATCTCAAGGGTCCCACTAGGTGTGCCATAATGTTTCACTATTTTTCATCACATTTATTTTATTTTATATAATAGAGTAAAACTTAAAGAAGGGTGAGGTAAGAATAACATGGATGTAATGCCTTCCATAATCTATTTGATTTTAGATACTCCTTTTTGTCTTAGGAGGATGAGTTTTAGATAAGAAATCAACTAGAAAAGGGTGGATTATTAAGATATATAGGTGGATTTCCTAGCATGAGCTAGACCCAAGAAGCACTATCCTTCTTTAGAGGTTGTCAATACACCCTTTAAGATAATTAAGTTATAATAAATGGAAATAGGTGCTTGCATGAAATAATAAAAATTACCAAAACTTAATGCAAGAGATGCTTTTGAAGAGAAACACATTATTTTAACTAAAATATAAATAACTTATTTAAGAATAAATCTAAAGTGTTCAAACTTATTTCATAAAATAGTTCAGACCTTTGTGATGTAACAAAAACTCAAAAACTAGAATTTGGATATCAGATAATAGGTGGAAATTGCTTGTTTTTTGACAAAATAGAATACACAGTGACCAGTGTCAATCACTATACAATCAATGTCAGCTAAGGCAACCATCACTGGTTGAGATATGACTAATGCGAATTCTTGTAAGTCCTAGTTTGGATAAAAATGGTTGTTGGGTTGGTTATAGGAAGGCCTGTGCGAGTGGTTTTGGGTTGAATGTTGGTTATGAGGTTAAAATCAATTTTTAGAAGCGTCAAACTTAGGATTTGGGTGGTCAAGTGATTGAGAATGGTCTGAGGGTGATTAGGTGGGAGGTGAAGTGCTTAGAGTTGCATAACTCCAACACAAGGAATGGAATTATGAGAGAAAGGAAATGGATACAAGCAAATAAGACTACTAAAACTAACCACTAAACTTGATAAGAGTGTAGACACTTAGATTTGGAGTTTATTGGCTTAGCATAATGTTGAGGTTAAGTGAAAGATTTTTGGGATCCTAGAGCAATGTAGGTAGAGTAATAGTATTTTAGGTCTTCATGATGAATTGCTAAAACACTTGAATGTTTTTGGTTTGGTTCTTGATTTTATTGGGAGATTTGATTTACCTAAGAGTTTGATTTTTCTCACATAAAAGATAGATTCAACCTTTCCAGGCAAGGTCTTTCATCTACATTAAGTAACCATTATCGGTTATAGTTAACTAGCATTGGTTGAGGGGTAACTAACATTAGTTAAGGAGAAATAGTCAAAGTTTTCTAATTTTGGATATTTACACTTATTATTAGTTGTTAAAACTAATAAAAATGGTCTAAGGTTAATAAATTTTTCATTGAGATACATGAGGAATAAGTCTAGGGAGTTAGGGCATTAAATGCCTAGGTGGGAATTACTCCTAAGGCTAGGTGTCAATCAATTAGCCATGGGTTTGGGTGAGGAGGTGTAAGTAGGACTTATTAAATTAATTAACATAATTAAATTAGACAAAAGGGAATGAATGGGTATGTTAAATTATTTTAATAATTAATTCTAACCAAAGGGGGCCAATGAAGCCAAAGGGTGCTTTATGATGACTAGAACCATGTAGTTTTCTAGTTTCTACACTAGGTTATGTTCACCTTTACCTATGTGTTCTATAGACTATCTGGGATCTTTCATTATGATGAAAATACCATTTTGTAACACTTTTCCACTTGAAAACCCTACCTCAATGACATAAAAATATGAATGCAATCATAGAATAAAAAGGGGTTAGTGGTTGAATTTGTATTTGACTTCAATACCCCTCATGTTGAGTGTTTCCTACATATTAATAATCTAGAGAAAGACCAAACTCCATGTAGTTATCTCATTCTATAATGGTATGTGTTGAAGATAGGTGAAAAATGATAAATGCTGATGTAATTATGGTGTGGTTAAGTTCTTAAATTATGACTTGTGACCTTGGAAGTGTATTCATGATTAGCATAGGGATAATAGGATTGTATGTAATTATAACTATAGAGAAATAAAAAAATTATCATAATGTGTAATTATAATTATGGTGTTTTTAAATGTGGAAGCCTCTTATGTGAAAAATGGTTTGAAATGTTGATTTATCATGGTATTTTTAGAATTCATTTTGATGGGGTTTGTTAAACTTTTAGGTTGACCCTTTAGTGGCTCTTTAATTTTGTAAAATAATCATTAATTGGTAGGAATACACTATTGGTAGAAGTGGACAATAATGGGAGGCATTATTGTCCATATATGGAGATATTTTCATAAGAGGAAAAATTGTTAAACTAAAGTCATGTGTTGTGTAGACTTATTACTCATTTAATACTAGATTCTTGAATTTTATTAACATTAATTGTCAACCCAGGGTATGTAGGATTTTCAAGGATATCAACACTATATATGCATTATTGATCCATAGATTATCTTGCTTACTAGTTGTAGTACAATGAAACTATATTGAATTCACCAAATAGTTATACTATGAAATTATTATAACATAAATACAAAAAAACTTATGAATCACACATACATCACACTTTACATAATCAAAATAGTAATGAAATCAACTTACACAACACACTTAAACTAAAGAGGGTTTGGATCTTCACTGCAACTCCTTCTAAGGTGGCCCTTCCTCATTCAGAACTGAGCTTTAATTCTTCTTTGAGAGAATTACAAAAGCTTCTTACAGAATCAACATTCTCATTAATTAGATATGTATCAATTAAATATTGATATAAAGGATTAAAATATTCATAATGTAATAAATTCTACAATTTTACTACTATTTTATTATCTATTTAACACTTAATCTAATCTAGGTTTTGTCATTAAATAAATAAGGTGGTTTTATTAGCTTCAACCAAAAACACTAAACTAGGAAAGGTAAAAATACTTTGGGAACTTCCCCAGTCAACCTTCAAGTGGTTAGTAACTAAAGTTACTTCTTTTAGGTCTGACTCAGTTAAGGACAATATATACTATTTTGTTGTTTTACTTATTTTTTCCCCTTTCCCTTGTCCTTGTCTTACTCATCTTTGGTAGCACACCTAATATTATTTGCATGTGAGGAGTCCATAAAATAGCTATAGAGGATCCTATTTAATCATCCACTTGGTTATTAAGATATTCAGATGTGTTTTTAAGAGTTAATCACAGCTGATCACAATAATAGTTCTACTCTACATAGTGACTCCAGGCTCTTGTAGGTGAAAGCCTATAATTATTTCAGGAAACCTACTGCTGGAAACCAAGAATTGCTATGGGAAACTTGCAGGTGGAAATGAGTAGTTTCTATAGACACCCTATAGGTGAAATCCAGTAGTTGCTATGGTAAACTTGTAGGTGGAAGCCAATAGTTGTTATGGACAACCTATATGTGGAAGCCCCCTTTTTCTATGAGCTTCTATATAAGTGTTGTGCCCAAACAAGATTATTAAATTCTTATGTTACCTTTCAAATGTTTGTTAAATAAGGTTACAAAAGTATAATTTAATCAAATAAATATCATTATTAATTCATAACATATATATATATATATATATATATATATATATATATCAATGCAAACATAAAACCATAAATTCATTCATTCATTTTCATGAGTCATGGATGGTTATGGGGATTTACATATAAAATTATATATAATAGGTATGGATTAGGATATAAAATAAAGAAATTGGTGGCCTCATCACACCCCCATACTTAACCTCTTTCTCGACCTCAAGCAAGCCTTGGCTATATTTTGAAACCATAGAATTTTTTGAAATATAGGGGCTTAATGTATCCCATCCCTTCAAAGATATAAAAACCTTTATCATAATCAATGTTCCCCAATCTTTTCTTCTCTACCTCTCTATTAGTTGGGACCTCTCCCTCCCAGTTAGGAATTAGGAACCAAAACATAGGTGGTTGAAACATTAACCCCAAGTATTTTATCTTTCTCCTCCTGATAAGCTCAGTATACCCTATATATGGCCTCCCTAAGGTTTTTAGGGGAATAAAGTTCATTTATTTTCAAAGCATCAAAGAGTTTTGCCCATATTTGAGAACAAAAAACAAAAATTTGATTTCCATCTCCCTCCATAAGACTCAAGTAGTGATTCTAAACCTCTACTTGTTTCCTTATGACCCATGATTGTGGAGAACCTGAGTTCATGAAGGAGAACCATTCTTATATTACATCTTTTGGATTACCTGATTCACCCCTAATCATAGGGTGGCTTCTTTTTATTTTTCTTGATACTCCTCCACATGTTTTTTTCTTCATATTTCATTAAGGATATATTAAGTAAATATATCTAGTTGGACATCCCCCAAGTATATATTTTGATTCTAATTTGTATCACTGGGTACAACATACTGGTGTATATAAAACTCACTTAATTGTGCTTAGAGATTAGGGTCAACATGTCTATAGACTTCAAATAAAGGTTTAGGGTCACAAACCATGTAGGACTAATCATTATAGATCCTATCATATCTAAATTTAATCCATATTTCTTATAAGTATCCATCATATACTCTAGATGGTGATCTACACTCCATTAACAATTTAGTGGTTTCATGTATTTTAATAATCTTTTCTTTCAAATAATTGATCCTAGTTTTAGCCTTTTCTAGGATTTCTTTTAAGTCATCTTGCTTCTCTCTTATTTCAACATATACCTTAAATATTTGTGCCAAATCCTTGTAGTAAGTTTCATCATCAATGAATTTTTATTTAAGAAAATTGAGGAGGTCATCAGGTTTACTAACATAATAGCTAAAAGATCCACATCAATTACTTCCTCTATTGCAAGTATTTTTGAAGTGGTCAATGGAGGATAAAATATATTATATAAATTTACCAAAGTTAGATCATTATCTTTTGTAGGTACCTCTGAGGGCACACTAATTCTATCTATGGGCAAGGTAGATGAAGTTATTGTAGGTTCCTCCAAGGAAGTTGTTGTAGGTTCCTCCAATAACCTTTCTTTTCCCATAGATGGTTCTATAAATTTTTATACCCCCAAAAGTTTTTCCAAGCCTCCTACCTTTCAACTCTATTATCTCATTCCTCAAACTATATATTTCTTTCATGGATTGTTCTAAGGTTTGGAACTCTTGGTCATGAGGAACTGCCTCTTATTTTGCTTCTTCTTCCATAGTCTTTTCTTCAATCAATTTTTATTCTTCTATAAGCTAATCTATCATTCTCAACCCTTCTTCTATGTACCCAATGTGTCTAAGGAGATCCATGTCTTCCTCAATGAATTTAGGTGGCTTAGGTGAATGTACTTCTTCTTCCTTTGTAGATTCTTCTTTGGTAGACCATTCTATGATCTCTAATCCATCAAAGGTCTTTCAAATCTTGGGCTCTTTATGGTTGAGGAGGCTAGAGTTGTCTTCTATTTCTTAATATTCTAAGATCTTCTAGGAGGATGTCTCCTTCTTGATATAGTGGGTTTATTTTCTTCATTTTTATTCTTATTTTTAAGAGGGGTGGCTGTTGGAACCTATTCTTCCTATGCAGTAGTTGATGGAATAACTTCCTCTTCCCTTGAAGGATCCATGGCAGAAGAATCAATCCTTGGTGAGGAGATAGTTAGAATATTGGTAGAAGAAATATTATGCCTAATTTGTGTGGGTGGATTTTTCTCCTCTATATCAAAAGGAGGTAGGACAAGTTTCCTTCTCCTTCTTCTACTCATATCAATTTCATATGAACCTTTAGTGGATATAGACTGTCCAACAACACTAATGCCTATAATACCTTCTTATGTAGTATATTGAGCCTACTCTTCAAGATATTTCTCCTCATTATGTCCCTCTTCTTACTGAGGTTCACTAGTCTCTAGGGTTATAAGTTATTCCCAACTGAGGTCAAGTTTAATAGTGTTTATTCCATGTTTAGTTATCAACCATATCAGGCAATGATGAGACAGGGCTTTCTCAACCCCTTTTGGTATTCTTTGGATATATTTTTTAGAATGTTTCATAGGTGATTTGGAACATTAATGGTCTGATCATGCCTCAAGTGATTCAAAAATTTAAACTAGAGAGTATAAATTAGAGAGTACCTTGCTTCACAAGTCATATATCTGATGATGTATGAGGCTACTTCCTTCTAGACTATAGGTAGGCTGAGTCTCTCCACACCACCTTTCTTTAGTACTATCCTTTCATCTCCGTAATATAACTATTGTCTAACTTATTGACCATTGGGTTTGTCCTCCTAATTTTCTCCTCTACTTGGTAGCCTAGTTTCTTACATTACCAATTCTTCAGTGATTGGAAATGTAATACCATGTACAGTAGATTTATCTCTTATAAAATACCTAGAAAGGGATTCTAAGAAATGCTGAAATTTCTCAAAATAAGTGGTCCATCCAACTCTATTAAAGATACCCAGTTGGTTGGGTCTCCTTGAAGTTGCCTATGATATATGGGTTCCCATTTCACAACTGATCCTCCCATTCTATCTTGTTTTAGCTTTTTAACAACCTTTTCAACCTATAATTCTTAACACACTCAATTTAGTTTCTTGATTTCTACCTATATCAAAGTAGATTTTTTCAATAATGGTGGTTTTTGGTCATAGGTTGCAAGTAATGTCATGCTTCATTTTTTTTTGAATGGGTTGTACTTGTAAGTAAAAATAATAAAAGTGATTATTTTCCCTATTAATTATATGGTGTCATCATGGGCCTTTAATCTACATGTACAAACTATCTTGAAGTGCATATAATTGATTGACTATATCATTCTCCCCCTCCCATGTGAGGTTTCACTTGTCCCAAGTGACATGGAATGAGTAGGATGGAAAGAGAGAAGATAGGGTCATGATGAAGGTATGAGTGTGAGTGGAGAAATGTTACACCCTTGACCTTTGGTGTGTCTTAGGATATGTGTGGCCAAATTGTATCTTACATACCTCTTTTATATTCTTGTTACATTTCTCTATGTTCTTAGTTAGGTCAGCCTATGTAATAACCATGGATAAGTAGACTAAATATAGGAGGCAGTGGTTAGTCTTTGATCATTGTCTTAAGTATTCTACTCTTATTGAATTATTGTGAAGGTTGCCCCCTCAAAGTGGCTTTGCTATATTATCTAGTATTCTACTCTACTATCAATTATTATTATGTGATATCTCATATTTGTTTATTATGTGCATGATATAATCATTTTGTATAAACATCTAAGTAATTTTATTACAAATGGTATCAAAGCTTTGATTTGGGAAAGCTTCTTGTGGCATTATTTTTTTTTGATCTAGATAGGCATGACTTTTATGAGGGGAAGGAGTGAAAAAATATAAATTACAATTTGGGAATAAATATTTTTTTGTCAATGCAGTATTATTCAAAATGATTTTTTGAAAAAAATAATAATTAGAAAAAAAGGTCTAGATTTTTTTCCTTGCGCTTTTGTAGTCATTGGATTCATTTTGATCAGATAATCACAATGGTATAGTCCATTAATACACATTTTATGCCAAAATTTTTTACCCTAATGTGCAAAGGTAGTCATTAGATTCATCTTGGCAAGGCGATCATAGTGGTACCATTTCCTAGTACACTTTTTTTAGGGAAAAAACCCACCTATGGTTTTTATATGGCTAGTCCTTCTACACATGGATGAAAAGAGGGGAAATAAACTCTTAAGACTCCTTATGTTGGCAACATAGAATATATAACTTTAAATCCATTAATTTCTCAACTTTAGGCTAACATAAAAGGCCTGGTGTGGCATGATGAATTTGTTACAGTTAAAACTAATATTTTAAGGATACAAAGAGATATTAATGGGTTTCGCAATCAATTAAATTAGATCACTACTTTATTGGTTGCTCTTTCATTTTAGTTACAATCAAACAACCCTCCACTTCAACATTTGGGTACTCCTCTCAACACTACCAACTCTATTATAGTGTGAAATCAATGTTACCCAAAGTGGACATGCATAAGTTTGATGGTAAGGATCCTCTCACTTGGATTACCCAATTCGAGAATTTTTTTATTTACATCAAACTCATAGTTCTCAGAAGGTGATCATGGTGTCTCTATATCTGGAACCTCAGTAGTTCATTTGGCATCACTAGTTATGTGCTCAAAAGAAAAATAATGGTGCTTCTATTACATAGTCTAGTTTAATTGATGAGTTATTCACTCATTATCAAAATAATGTCTCTAAGAACTAATTCAGCTAGTTAGCCAAACTATGGAAAATAGGAACTATGAAGGATTATATTCATTAGTTTCATAATCTATCTTTATGGGTGGAAGACATCATTGATGAAAATTTAACTAATCTATTTTTAGGTGGTCTCAAAGATAACATCCAATTGGATGTTTGAATGTTTAACCTAGCATCTATATCAAAAGTTATCCCATGAGCACACATGACAGAAGAAAAAGAGATGGTCAAATAGAAAACCTTCACTATTGGTCATGATCACACCTTTTTAGCCCATCATATCCTCAACCCACTAAACTGACATCTCAACAAATTGAGGAGAAACAAGCTAAAGGATTGTGTTATGGTTGTAAAAATAAATGGAGAAAAGAACATCATTGTGCCAAAAAGAAGTTATTTTACATCAAAGGTTCCAATGAGGATGACGATGATGAGGACACATTTGGAAAGGATGAATAAGGTCCTAAGGATGAATCTAAAAACTCCCAACCTCTTATTTCCTATCATTCCCTTTTAGGTATTAGTACTCCCCAAACTCTTAAGGTGGTGGGTTTCCTAAAAAAATATAAGGTCACTATTCTAATTGATTTTGGGAGCACACATAACTTCATCAATAATAAGTTGGTTGCTCACTTGAACTACTTAATTTATCCCACTATAGAATTTAAAGTCATGATTGTAGATGGTGGTAGTGTTAGTTGCTAAATAAAATGTCATATTATTAAGCTGGACATAGGAGACTACTTGTTGGATTTTCCTATGTTTGTTATTCCCATAAGGAGAGCTAACATTGTTCTAGGAGTACAGTGGCTCACCACTTTGGTTACTATTGAGATGAATTTCTAGGAATTATTCATGCATTTTCATTCTAAGGGAAGGACATTTGAGCTAATGTAATTAATGGCTAAATCTCCACAACTTGTTATCTCCCATCAAATGACAAAATTTCTTTGAAAGGGTGTTGAAGGATTTTTATCTCACTTATTTTCCATGGAAGTTCATCCAACCCAGCCATCTACACCTCCTAATCTACAACAAGTGATTGATGTTCATTCAATTATTTTTGGTAACATGCCTAAAGGACTTCCACCTAGTTACATGCATGATCATGTTATCAAACTTATTCTTGGTAGTACACTACCCAGCATTAGGCCATACAGGTATCCCTTTACTCAAAAAAGTGAAATTGAAAATATGGTATAGGAAATGTTAGATGTACAAATTATCAACCATAGCCAAAGTGAATATTCTTCACCAATTATTATGATGTGAAAGAAATATGACACTTACAGGATGTGCCTTGACTATAGGGAACTCAACAAGTACATTATCAAATATAATTTTTCTATTATTATCATTGATGATTTGCTAGAAGAATTAAATGGTGTTATTTATTTTACCAAGTTAGATTTGTGTTCTAGGTATCATCAAATTTGGATCTGTGATGAAGACATATCCAAAACTACTTTCAAGACTCATGAGGGCCATTATGAGTTTTTGGTTATGCATTTTTGGATAACAAATGCACCATCTACCTTTCAAATTTTAATGAATACTATTTTTACATCATTTTTGAGGAGATTTTTTCTAGTATTTTTTGATGATATCCTTATTTATAGGAAAAATTGGGAAGATCATTTACACCATGTGAAATAGGTGCTCTTAATTTTTGAATAATACTAATTATATGCCAAACCTTCAAAATGTACTTTTGGAGCTTGTGAGATTGAGTATTTGGATCGTCTAGTTTCACATATCAGAGTAAAATTGGATCCTAAAAAAATCCAAGCAATAGTAGACTAGTCGATTCCTAAGACACTCAAGCAACTAAGGGGATTTTTGGGGCTAACTAGTTACTATCGTAGGTTTGTCAAAAATTATGGTAGAATTGTATCCTCACTCACATCTTTATTGAATAAAGACTCCTTTCAATGGATTGATACAAATACTAGAGCATTGAAACAATTGAAATTGGCGATGTGTAACACTTTAGTGTTAGCTACTCCTAATTTTTCCAAGACTTTTGTGGTTGAATGTGATGCATCTAGGTATGGTATGGGTGTTGTACTCATGCAATAAGGTCAACCACTTGAATTTTAAAGTCATAAAATAAATAGTAAACATCATCACAAGCCTATTTATGAGAAGGAAATGATGGTCATTTTGCATATAATCAAATAATGGAGACCTTATTTGATGGGTCATCACTTTGAAGTAAAGATCGATCATGACAGTCTCAAATATATTTTGGAACAAGGGTTATCATCTAAAGAACAACATAAATAGATAAATAAGATTTTAGGCTATGATTTTGAAATAGTTTATAATAAAGTTAAGGATAATGTAGTGGTAGATGCACTATCTAGGAAGGATGAATTAGTTGAGGACTTACTATATGCTATGACCATTTTGTAGGTAGATTGACTAGAGGAAGCATGATCAGAATGGGACAAGGATAGTTCTACCCATTATTTGATTCAAAATATTTAGTAAGGTTTGAGTGGATTTTAAAAATTCACATGGAAGGGTTATGCATTATGGTATAAATATAGATTATACCTATGTAATAATTATCTTCTTAAACAAAAAATCCTTCAAGAACTTCATGCAACTCCAATTGGGGGTTATTTAAGATTTTTGAAAACCTATCATAGAATCAAGAAGGATTTTTTGGGAAGGACTCAAGGCAGATGTCCAAAAATATGTGGTTTAATGTATGATCTATCAATAAAATAAATAAGAAGCCATCCAAACCCCAGGTATTTTGCAACCTTTATTCATCCTAAGCCAACATTGGGAACATGAGTCTATAGATTTCATTACAAGATTACTGAGATCTGATGGTCAAAATGTTATTATGGTTTTGGTAGATCATTTTAGTAAGTATGCTCATTTATATTATTTATCACAACCATTTTTTTATAGTATAGTAGCTTCTTCTTTTTTCAATATAGTTCAAAAATTGCATAGTACCCCTAAGATCATTGTAAGTGATTGAGATCCCATCTTCATTAGTAATTTTTGGAATGATTTATTTGCATGTTTGGGTACTGAGTTGGCTCATAGTTAATTATATAATCCTCAATCTAATGTAAAAATTTAGGTATTCAATAAATTTCTAAAAGGATATCTTCATTGTTTTTTTTTATAAACAAGATAAATGGGTTCATTAGTTGAAACTTGTTGAATAGTGGTATAATACTTATGTTCATAGTTATTCCAAAATGTCTTCTTTTATAACACTATATGGATACCACCCATCATCCATAACTTCAACCTTGAAGGTCCATCCTAAGCTTCATGTAGTTGAAGAACATATTCACCATCAATAAGAGGTTCATGCTAGTTTGCATGAAAATTTAGCCATGGCCCAAAATTACATGAAATAGTAAATAGATCAACACAAGAATGAGAGGCACTTTGACATTGGTGATTGGGTTTTGTTTCACTTAAAACCATATAATAATATGTCCTTGAAGCAATATAAAAATGATAACAAGATATACCCTAATTATTATGGGCCTTATCAGATTTTACAAAAAATTGGTAGTGTAGCCTATAAGTTAGAGTTTCCTTCCTCCACTCACATACATCTAATATTTCATGTATCAAGCCTAAAAAAAGTCATTGAACACAAAGTGACTACCCAAACTGAGTTAATATAATTGGATGAAGAAGGAAGAATTGTTCTTGATCCTGAGGTGATCCTTCAAATGTACACTAAGCAATTGTAGTCTTGAGTAATTAAGGAGTACTTGATCAAATGAAAGAATCTACCCTATGAAGATGTTACTTGGGAGGATGAATATTTTGTGCAATAATATTGAGAGTTGACTTAACATTAAGTATAATGTTGTTTTGAAGGGGATGGGAATTATACATCCTTAACCTTTGGCATTTCTTTAGATATGTGTGGCTAACTTATGGATTACATACCTCTTTTATATTCTTGTTATATTTATTTAGGTTCTTAATTGGGTCAGCCTATGGAATAACCATGGCTAAGTAGACTATATATAGGAGGTAGTGGTTAGTCTTTGATAATCATGATAAGTAATCTTCTATTATTTCATTATTGTGGAGGTTTTTCCCTCAAAATGGCTTTGCTATATTATCCAATATTTTGCTTTATTGTCAATTATTGTTGTGTGATATCTCATATTTGCTTATTCTATGCATGATATGATCATTTTGTGCAAACATATAAGTAATTTCATTATAGGAAAAGACTTAATGAATGACTTGTTAATAATTAAATGTTATTTTCAATATAATACATGTTATATTAAAAATAAAAAATGTTTTTCTATGACCAAAAGATACATCATAACTTTTTAACAGTTTGCCTAGATTTATGTAGAGGAAAGTTGCATGTGAGTGTTTGCCAAAATGCAACAAGTATCCTAGTATTTATAACTTGACTAAAGTGGGCCCCTTGAGTAATCATGAGATCACAAGATGTTATCCTTTCATGATGCCCTTATCAACTTGCATGTAATCATGACAACCTTCATAGAATTGGAGCATGGGTCTTGTAATGGGATGATAGATTATTTCCCTCCTACTACAAGGTGGTTGTTGTTGATCTTTGTGCTATCCAAGTCAAGTGATGTATAAATATGGAATAAGGTAGATGAGGGATTTGTTACTTTGTGGTCTTCCTTTGCATGAGCCTATTGATGATTTGTCTCTGTGTTGTCTTACTCCCTATGGATTTTATGCTTAGTGATTTTTTCCTTTAACAACCAGTAAGGTTTTCAAACTTGGTATCTATGCTATATAAAAATCCTAGATCTCACTATTTGACATAGTGAAATCACCTCTATAAAATGAACAAAATCTAAAAGTGGTTTTTGTGTCTCCCTGTAGCCATAAATTGTAGTTTTCAACACTCCAAATGGAGATTGAAAGTGTATGCCTTTATTATGGCTCTTACCTTGCAATTCAAGTGTATTCCTTATCAATGTTTTGACTTTTCTACTCCAATCTTCCTTTACTTCTCCTCTAGCTTGTCTGGTGTCTTCCATGTATTTCTCAAAAGCCCATAGCTAAAGCCATATCTTAGAGTTTTTTAAGAGATAACTTGAATGCACTAGAGAGGTGCATATACGTATTATGATGTACCTATGGTAACTAGAGGTGGATCCCATAGTAACTGCAAAGTTGTGCCTAACTATGGGGAAGGTGCATGTATCAACTAGAGAATAGCCCATAACATCTAAAGGAATACCTTCATTGACAAAGGTATGTATATCAATGGTGAGCGAGGTGCCTACAAGAGCTATAGAATAACCTATGGCAACTAGAGGAAGATGAATAGTTTTGCTTAGAAAGTTTGTTTATTTTCCTTTTGGGTATTTACCTCTAAATAACAAGTAAGTTGGTTTTTTATTTAGGCCCATTTTATATTTTTGGGTAACCAGTAGGCTAGTTTTATACCTAGAAACTACCAACAATACCAAAATAGGGTTTTCATTGTTTTTTAACTATAACTACTACCTATAGTAGAATGTTTATTCTAGGTCTTTGCCAAGTTAATTATGAGGGTGAATGGTCAAAGACCATGAGAAGGTCTCATCCTTCATGCTAGAAGAGGGTTAGGATGTCCTCCTCTCCTTCTTCATCTATGTGTTAATTGGTTCTCCCTTTGTTTGGTGAGACATCATGTTGATCTAGTACATCATTGTATCCATTTTGTAATTTTTTTCATATGTGCTTGGTAAACTCCTCCTAAGTGAGTGGATTTTTGTATAACTTTAGTATATAGATATTTACCAGTAGATGAAATATTATTGGATCAATGGTTTGGAGTTGCACTACTCCATTTTCATAAACATACTTAATCTTAAATAGACCAAGCCATCTGGTCTAGAGTTTACGCTTGTGATCTTTGTTTTTTGAATTAAAAAAAGGTCCCAATCTCCTACATTAAATTTCTTGGTCTTAATGTACCTGTCATGCCATCCAATCCACTGTTGCTATACAATTTCTATGTTCTATAATTCTTACTATCTATATTCATCTAAGGCATTTAGTTACATAAGCCTTTTTTTCTATGATTCAAATATATCCATCCCAAGTTCTAGTGTTGTCTATGAGGTCTTGTACTCAATTTCAATTGGCAATATAAATTTATTCCCATAGACCAATTCATATGGTTTGAATCTTATAGTGGTATTTCACTTGATTCTGTAAGCCCAAATAGCTTTAGGAAGTCTAGCCTCCCAATCCTTAAAGGACATACTAACAATCTTGGTCAAAATATTTTCTAACTTCTTATTGGTGACTTCCATGTATCCATTAGACTATGGATGATATGGAGTTGATTTATTATGCCTAATCTCATATTTTTAGACCAAGGCATTAATTAAACTAGTAATAAATTGTGGTCCTTAATTAGTGACTATTTATCATAGCACACCATATACTTTGAATATTTATTCATAGTGAAAATTTTCCACCTTCTCATCCTTAGCATGTGTAAGAGCCTTTACTTCTACCTATTTAGTGACATAGTCAGTACATATAAGGATATACTCTTTGTTGTTGTATTTTGGATCAAAAGGTCCTAGAAATTTTAGGCCCTAATTTTCAAATGGTTCAAGCACCATTTGAGGCTTCAAAGACATCTCATTTAAATGTGTGGGTCTCCCCATACATTGACATCTATCACAATGAGTAGTATACCTTATTTTATCTTTATAGAGTGAGTGCCAATATTATCTTATATTCAATATTTTTATTGTTGTATGTTTGGATGTAAAGTTTCCTCCATAGGGTTCATCATTGTAGGCTTTGAAGATATCTAAAACTTCATATTCTCTAAGACATCTTATGACAGAGTCAAGCCTAATATAGAAAAAGAATCTAGACACCCATGAATACCTACCAATTTTTTTAATCAAAGCTATTTTTTCTTTAGGGAAGAAGTATTGTGGAAGTAACCCTATTATAAGGTAGTTAGCAATATTAGCATACAAAGGTGTGGTAAGGGTGAGGGAGAATAGGTGCTCATCTAGAAATTAGTCATCCACTATGGTATTTTATTGAAGAGATTGTAGTCATGATAAGAAGCTAGCCATGACATTGTCCTTACTAGGCTTATCTATAATAGCTAGATTAAATTCTTGTCATAAGAATATCCATCTTATCACTCTATCTAGGATAGCTCATTTATTCATAAGGTATGTAATAGCTGCATGATATGTATGAACAAAGACTTGATACCCTATTATGTAGTGATAGAACTTGTTGATAACATAGACTATTGTTGAGAACTCTTTTTCAATGACCATGTAATTTAATTTTATTTCCTATAGGTTCTTTCTTAAAAAATATATGGCATAATTGAGTGCTTCCTATTTTTGGCCTAGCACAACTCCTAGGGTAGTATATGAAGTGTCTATGTGAATATGGAAGGGAAGATTCTAATTAGGACCACACAGAACATGGGTGGTGGTCAATAATTCCTTTAATTGTTTGAAATATGTATCATAAGTAGGATTCCATATAAATTTATTATATTTAGCTAGGAGATTGAAAAATTGTGTTGTTACTTTTCTAAAATTGTTGATAAATCTCTTATAGTAACTAGCATGTCCTAAAAAACTCATAACATCTTTCTATTTATGAGGAAGAGGTAGGTTTTTTATGATGCTAATTTTTAGGATTAACATTAATTCCTTCAGTAGATACATGGTGGCCTAAGACAATGTCTTCTATCATAAGCATGTAACATTTCTTTTTGTTTAAAGATAAATGGTGCTCCTAAAATCATTGCAACACTTTCTCTAGGTTCTTCAGGTACTCATCAAATGTTTCTCCATAAACAGTGAAGTCATCCATATAGATTTCTACACATTCATTGGCCATATCTACAAATATACTTAGGATAGCCCTCTAGAATGTTTTAATAGTGTTACATAGCCCAAAAAGTAATATAGCATAAGCATAATTACCCTAGAGACAAGTGAAGGTGGTATTTTCTTGGTCCTCAAGAGCAATTCTAATCTGGTTGTAACCACTGAAGCCATCTAGAAAGGCAAAATATTTCTTTCTTGCTAGTGTGTCCAAAAATTTATCAATGAAGGGTAGAGGAAAGTGATCCTTTATAGTTGGTGTATTAAGTTCCTTGTAATCTATGCATACACATCATTCTCCATTTTTCTTTGGTAAAATTACCAATGGTGAAACCCATTCACTGTCTGAGATGGGATATATAAATCTAGTGGTCAAGAATTTATATAATTCTACTTTGACTATTTTTCTAAGAGTTGGATTCATCCTATGTTATGGTTTTCTAATTGGTTGACACTTTTATTTGATATATATATGATGTGTGCATGTTTTTGGGATAATTCTTTGCATATCCTTATAATCCTATGCAAAAGCACATTGGTTTGCATGCAACATGTTGACTAGGCACTTTTCTTTTTTTGACTCCAACTTGTTATTAATAAGAATTTTTTATTCTTGGAGAGATTTAAATTTTCCCTAAGAGTGATTTCATCATTTATATATTACTAATAGATCTAGATTGGATACAGCTATGAGGTAAAAACTATTAGAATATTTCCTATATAGATGAATCAAAAATTATCTTCTTCTTAGAGGTTGGAAAATGGGCACTCAGCATATAATAGGTGGTTGAGATCTAAATAATGAGTTTTGTAATTATTCTATAGAACATTGGAGAGATTTATATCTTCCTCCTAATTAGATAAGGTGCATGTAGGGTCTATGGTGAATATAAGAATCAAGGGAGATTGGTCTACCTCATTTTCTTCAACCCATAATGTATGCTCTGGTGCCAAGGCCAGTTGTGTTGGAGGATAGATGACTAACTTCTTATGTGGTTTCCATTGCATATCAACATGTTTTTTTATCTTCAACTAATGAAGGCATTAGCTA
This sequence comes from Torreya grandis, assembly GCA_037957365.1. Taxonomy (NCBI): domain Eukaryota; kingdom Viridiplantae; phylum Streptophyta; class Pinopsida; order Cupressales; family Taxaceae; genus Torreya; species Torreya grandis. The sequence goes on along the minus strand of JARHVA010006504.1, from coordinate 823,732 downwards.
TGGAAAGTCAAGGTCATCCTAAGATAAGAGGGCATCCACCCAAATTAGACTTTGGTTGTAACGCAATAAAATCTATAGGATACTCCCAAGAATCTATAGTAATGACTAGATCTTCAATGACTCCTTTTGGTCTAATTGTAGACCTATCAGTGATTTAAAAAATTATAGATGTGGGATAAATATTATCAAACTATATTTTGTTCATTGTTTTAGTTGTTACTACACTTATTTTAGCCCCTAGGTCTATAAATTTATTGGACAACTACTGGTCATGGATCTGGATTATTACTAATGGGCATCTTGGATTTCAATATTTCTTTGGTAGGATGTTTCCCAGCATTATGTCTACTAGATAGCCAATCACATTCATTGTATTGGGATCATTCTTCTTCCTTCCATGTTTATGTAAACATAAGTCTCTAACAGCTTTAGAATATATGGTTATATCCATGATGGCATAGAAGAGAGGAAGTTTAACATAGAGATTCTTAAGCTATCCTATGAAATAAAATTTAGGCTCAATTACATGGTTCCAAAGGCTAAGACATTCTAGAAATGGTGGGGTTATTTTATCATAAACTTTATTTTCTAGTTTAGAGAGTTTTTATCATGATGAAGGTGGGTTAGCATGATCCTTTAGAGTTTCCTAATTTGACTCTATTATTATGGGTGGGTTTGGTGGTGGTATAAATTTCCATAAATGTAGGTGAACTTCATGGATGTTCACCATGTATGTTAGGTATTGAATAGGTTCAATACTAGATGTTAGTTGTACCAACTTATTTATAGGATTATGTATGGGTTGGGTAGGAATCTAGTTAGGCTTGGGTGCAACTTGTGTATTGGGCATAAGAGTAGGAGGTTATTTTTGTTTTGGAATGAATCCTCCTTAATGGTTTCCTCAGGGTTGATTAGGTCTCTATGGCTATTGCCACTAGTTTATAAAGGGTTAGCCTTAGGATGGTTACCAAGCTTGTATCCAAGGTGGGGATATATTTTGTGGAGGCTACCATGAGGTGGTGTGGGTAGCTTGTCTGAGGTGGTTTCTAGTTGGAATTAGGAGGTAGGATATTCATCCATGGACTAGTCTAATTGGGAGTAGTGTTTCAAATTGTGAATTAAAGGAGGTAGAATTTACAAAAGGTGTATTTTGTCCCATACCTAGATAAGATATTTGTTGAACCCATGGCTTTCTTTATGTAACATAGAAAACCTAGTCCCCATATCCTCTTACAATATGTAGCTCTACTATTTTTGGTTCTTTAAATCTGATGTTAGCTACTTTAGCCCAAAGCTCGTGACAATTACAATCTATCTTCTTCTTCTTACAATCTAGACAATAGATGGTCAAAGCTTGATCCAAGGCTACTTGATTTTACCTTGAGTACAAGATATCCAATTGTGTGGCCAAGTGACTAATGATATAATTTTTTATATCTTGCAATAGGTTACTAACTTTAGATTTTGATAGGCCACTTACAACTACCAGTGAAAGCTTGCTACCCCTGACTTTTGTTATGGTAGACCTAGAATAATTATTTCTCAACTCCTTGATGCCTATGAATGTCAGGTGGGAGATATATCCCCCACTCATTAGGTCCAAGGTTTTCAGACAATATTCTTTGACTATTTTTAGGAATATGATTTTTAGATACTCTTCTCCTAATGCACTTTTCTTGAATTTATATACACTAAACATGAACTATTCAACATAGTATTCCAAAGATTCATCCGCTTCTTGAGTCATCCTAAAGATATCATTTATTCTATAATTTATTCCTCATCCATATTCTTGATACTTATTAAAAAACTTATTTTTCATGTCTTCCCAAGTGTGGACTAAATTACTACCTAGTCCCATGAACCAACGAAGTGCTAAGTCTTTGAGGGTGGCTAGAAAAAGTTTCAATTTCTATGCATCCTGCCTATAGTCATAGCTTTTATAGAAGATATCAAATTCAAAAAAAAATGTGTTTGGGTTTTTTGATAATTTACTTATGAAATTGGGCAAGGTTGAGGGTGGGATATTTTTCATTTGTGATATGCCTATTGCATCTAGAATATAAAATTCAATACTAACTATGTCTAGATTCCTTTTGTCATCCACAAAATTTCCTTCTCATTCATGATGGATTTTATTATGATATGGATAAGAAAGGTACTAAAGATCACATCTTCAAATTTTATATCAGTCCCTTCATCATCATGATAGTAAACATTTATCTATTTATCTACAATCTTTTTATCAGATGAAAGGTCTAAAGATTCTCATAATCTTTCTTTGATTTGATCAAGAAAGCCTTGTTGGAATGATGTTTTGATGTTACTTTTTGGAGTGTCTGGTTTATTTAGTTATTCTCCTTCATGTCTTCTTACTAACTCACCTAATGCTTCCTCTACTTCTATTTCCTTTTTCAAATCCAATAGTACTTATTTTATAAGATACTTCCTTTAGTTTTTAGTGTTTCCTTCTTTAAGAGCCCTCCAGATTATGGTATATTTTTCAATAGGATTCTTAGTTATTTTAGGTATTTGTGGTTCTTTCTTGATATCAAATTGTGGCTTGTTGGGTAGGAATCTCCCTCGAGAATCTCTTTCTCTCTGCATAAACATTGTGCCACTCCTTCAACTATCTTGTCCCTTCTTACATAGGGTTAGTGTTTTTTTTTATGTGTTTTAGGGGGTTGTTCAGAATAAGAAAAAATTAAAATGTAGAGAAATAAAGGAGTGAAAAAATCAAAATGAATAGAATTGAAATTTTACTTCTCAAAAGTAGTAAATTTATCTACTGAAAGTGGGAAAATTACTCTAGAAAGTAGGAAATGAAAGTAAGAAAATTAATCTAGAAAGCGATAAATGAAAGACACACTTTGCAAAAATTAAATCACTCTTGAAAGAAAATAAATTCTAAAAAAAACCATTAACTAAGTAAACCACAAGGTTGTATAGAGGCATGCAAAGCTGTGCACCATGAACATCTATGAACATAGACTTTTGGCATAAGACACCATAGTGCCCTCACTTGACTTGTCCAGATGGGTAGGATAGTGAATTAAAAATGTTGTGCACCATCAACATCTAGGAACTTAGACATATGGCATAATACACCATATTTCCCTCACTCAACTTACTCGATTGGGTAGGACAGTGCATTAATCAATCTTGAAAAGCAATAATTGATTTTAAAAACATTAATTGAAAACTTTATTAACAATGGTGCTGAAATGTTGTGTTGACTTATTACCCAGTTAATACCAAATTCCTGAGTTTGATTAACATTAACTATCAACCCAAGGTATGTAGGCTTTTCAAAGATGTCAACAATATATATACGTTATTGATCCATAGATTATCTTGCTTACTAGTTGTAGTTTAATAAACTTATACTGAATTCACTATATAGTTATACTATAAAGTTATTATAACATAAATATAGAAATACTTCATACTTATGAATCACACATGTATCACACTTTATATAATCAAACTAGTAATGAAATCAACTTATACAACACACTTAAACTAAAGAGGGTTAGGATCTTCACTGTAACTCCTTCTGAGGGGGCCCTTCCTTATTCAAAACTAAGTTCCAATCCTTCTTTGAGAGAATTACAAAATATTATTATAGAATCAACCTTCTCATTACTCAGATCTATAGTAATTAAATATTTCTACAAAAGATTATAATATTCAAAATGCAATGACTTCTACAATTCTACTACTTTGTTATTATCTATTCAACACTTAATCTAATCTAGGTTCTACCATTAAATACATAAGGCATTTTTATTAGCTTTAACCAAAAACACTAAACTAGTAAAGTTATAAATACTTTGGGAACTACCCCAATCAACCTTCAGGTGATTAGTAACTAAAGTTACTTGTTTTAGGCCTAACTGGGTTAAGGACAATATATATTATTTTGTTATTTTACATATTTTTGTCTCCTTTACATTATCCTTATCTTACTAATTTTTGGCAGCACATCTAAGATTTTTTGCATGTGAGGAGTCCATAAAATATCTATGGAGGATCCTCTTCAATCATCCACTCAATTCCTAAAATAGTTGGATGTGTCCGTAAGAGCTAATCATATCTGATCATAATAATAGTTTTACTCTACATAGTGTCTATGATCTCTTGTAGGTGAAATCCTATAGTTTTTTTAGGCAACATATAGGTGGAAACCAAAAATTTATATGTGTAACTTGTAGGTGGAAACTAGTAGTTGATACAGGCAACTTGCAGGTGGAAACTAATAGTTGCTATGAGCACCTTGTAGGTGGAAGCCAATAGTTGATATGAGAAACTTGTAGGTGGAATCCAATAGTTGTTATGGGAAACTTGTAGGTATAATAAAGCATTTTATATGGGCAACTTTTAGGTATAATCCCCCTTTTTCAGTAGGCTTCTCTATAAGTGTTGTGCTCAAACAAGATTCTCGCAGATTACTGACATCTTATGTTACCTTTCAAATGTTTATTAAATAAGTTTACAAAAGTATAATTTAATCAAATAAAAAACATAATTAATTTATAACATATATACATATATATATATATATATATATATATACCAATTCACATAAAATACTAAATTCATTCATTTGCACGAGTCATGGATGGTTATGGGGATTTACATAGAAAAAGATATATATTAGGTATGGATGAGGCTATAAAATAAATAAATTTGTGGCATCATCAACATGTATCAATCTGAGAGTGATCTTAGGCTACTAATTATTTTGGATAAAAACATTCTATGAACATATATTTACTTATAAGAATTAGTTTTTCACACAAAAAGTGAAACAAAGTGTTCAAAAGGCCCTAAAATAGGTCATGAGTTAAGTGTGTCAAAATATTAATCACAAGTGCATTTTTTAACTTAAATTTTATTTTATGTGTCCATATTTTCCCCCATGTTTTTAGTAATGAATAATTAAAATGAAAAATGCATAGCTAAATTTACCTATGAAGTGCAATCTTGAATGTAGGCCACAACATTGAACTATGTTTTGTGTGAACTTACAATGAAACATTTAAAAAATCATTCCTTAAGATGGAAATCAAGAATTAAACACAACAAAAATTATATATCTAATAACAAGGAATAAATACACCTGATTGGGTACATGAATTGTCATATTTTCTTGGTGCAAAAATTGGTGTAAAATTGGTGACTGTAGAGGGTAGGACCCTTGGATATTTTATTTGTGTTAAAGATCCTTGATTGGATTGTGCATGACATAATCCTCATTGATATGAGAGTGTGCTTAAGAACTTAAGGTGTGCTTGAATCCATCACTACATACCCAAAGTAGTGAATTATTTTGAAATCCCTTTATGAATTCTAATAGATTTTTATAGTGAAAAAATGGGAACCTACAACAATAGATGGAATAAGGTTCAATTATTATGCAAAAATAATGCAAAATTAGTGAAAAATTGGTGAAAAAAATTAGTATAATTTGGATCTGGTGTATACAACATAGATAATGATAAATATTGTCATTCCATCTATGAAACTAATGTAAAATTAAACAAGGTGGAATTCATATGCCATAAATATGCCTCAAAATCTGATATCTAGTGTATATGGATTATGAGACTAAGTAATAGTAACTAAGATTCTAAGTAAAAATCTACATGCTAACTTGGAACACATGTCATTCATGATTACCCAAATACTAAACAAATCTAAGATAAAACCTGAGATTTTTCTATAAATTAGAACTATTTAACTATTGCATAGTGTCTTGTACTACTTGAGAATATGAGTAATTTTGAAATTGACTATTTTCTAGGTATGTGGACAATAGCAAGGTGCACAACTATCCAAATAGGGTGATAATATCTTGTCAAAGTAAACAATACCACCTAGTTTTCATCTAAATTATCTATACATGAAATTCAAGTCAAATATACATAACACAACACAAAAATCACATGGTAAAACCTCAATGAGGTAAAAACTCACAAATCTTATATCCATTTTATTGAAAAATAATTACACCCATTAAATTCCTTTTACCTTCAGTTCTTCTCTTTACACAAATTCTCCACAAAATGCTCATAGGCACATGCATTTGAATAATTCACAATGTCATAATTATTATATTTTACACAAATTTAATAAATAGCTAGTGAAAGGTTATAATTGAGTGGTTATACCTTTTCACTTTCACAACTAGTTTAACTAGTTGTTTACATGCATTTGAATATGTATAAGTTTATATATTTATATAATATAAGCTTTAAATATATGTTGTAATTAAATAATAAATATAACATTTATTATTTATAATATGTAATATATTGGGTCACTAGAGTAACCCCATAAATATTAATGTTCCAACACTATCTCTTAATGTTTAGTGGGGTTACATGCTAATACACTTTTTTTAATGTAATTCTAACACTCCCCTTTAATGTTTTAGTGGGGATATATGATTTTTTTTATAAAATGCATTATAATTCATAAATCATATAATATGATTTAAGATATCATATTAAAGGGATTTTTAGCAACTCAAGTTACACCCTGCTAAAGTAGATTGCTCAGATTTCCTTCAAACCTGGACTAACATTAGATTGGTATATAGGTTGTGGGATACCTGTATATTAGACCAAACCTCTAGATTATGAGTCTATCTCCTCTAATGTATCAATTTGAATATTTTTCCTAAATCTATATACTTTGGGGGTGAAAAGAATTATAAAAATAACTGAAAGGGAAAACCTATAATAGTGATTTTGATGTACCTAAATGATTCATCCACTCAATCTTATACTCTAAATAACACTAATAAGAAATAAAAATAATTGAATCTTAAAAATACAAGGGAATATTATAAAAAAATGTTTCACATAAAAGTTTCATCAGGTGATCAAAGCATCAGGTCCATGACGGAAGGCCTGATTCAAGGTATTAACTAGTCAATATCTCCACTCCAAGCTTAGTCACTCAACATTCAAACACTATATGTGACCTGCATAAGATGATATAATAGTAACTAGGTGAGATTAGGACATTTAAAGGGATAAAATACTACCACATGTACAAATCAAACTAATAAAAACAAACTAAACATGTATCAAGGAATTCGAAAATAGTCATTTTATTCACTTAAGAGATTACAAAGTGCAATCTTGGCATAGTTTCCTCATGTCCAAGAGAGGGATCCATTTCCAAGCCTAAAATACTAAAAATATATAGAACACATGAAGAGATAAAAATAATGATAATATGGTTTATAGGAGAGAATAAAATGTCATCAAAGACCAATAATCAACTCACAAAACACTTTAGTTATAAACTAGTTACCACCAGTCCTCCAAATAATCTCTCCATGTTTGATGATATCATATGACTCTTTGAATGATATATTTTGGCATTGGAATGAGGTGTTTTAGGATTTATTTGAAAAAATACACCTTTTGATGAAGCATGTTGTTCCTTTACTTTTTTAGATAACTCTTGTTATTTTCCACTTAAGGGTCAGTTAACTCGTGGATTGACACTTAAGATTAGTTATGTATGTGATTGGTAGTTGAAGACCAGTTATGCATGGAATTAAAACTTAATACTAGTGAATGGGTTTATTTTTAACTCTTAATTATTGGTTATGTGTCATTATTACTCCACATTAACTCTCATCAATAACCCTCTATACCATCCTTGATGTCTCTTTGTTGATTAAGTAGGTCTACTAGGCCAATTAGGCCTAGTAGCCTAACTATTTGCATTTTATAGATTTTAAATCCTACATAAAACTTTATAAACCTATTAATACATGATTTTTAATCTTTTAAAAACCTCCCATACATTAAATATGTCCTCTTGGGTAAGAAACACCTACAAATCTATCAAACTAGGTGACTAGGTCACCTTGTCCTTCATTCCTGTAGACTAGTTGATTAGAATGAACTCATAGGGGAACTTGAAATAATTGTTTTGATCATATTATAAATTTAAGAGATATAAAAATTGTCATTATTCACTCTCCAATGATTGGCACTTTGTTAAACTACATTGTACCTCTTTTTCTGCACTTTTTACTCTTAAAACCATGTTTTTTGATAGGTCCATACACCATCCGTATAATAAAATTACATGGACATGAACATATATGAGTGTGTTATATTATAAAAATGTTATTAAAGTGATTTCAATCTATTTGGATTAAATTTTCTTAAATTCTTCTCAACCGGGTTAGAAGTAAGATTTTGTGAGGGTTTAAGAGAGCTCAGGGATCTTAATGATGATTCATAAAGTTTAGGCATTGAATATATGAACCAATGATACAAAAAATATTATAATATTCCCTTTACCACTCCCAAATTGACCAACCTCCCATGAAAAATCTATGTACCATGGTGAGTATGTATAATCACCTCTCAGAGAAGAAAATTAGGCTTTTTGAGCATGTTTGGTGTTTTAAGGCCTAAATGACCAATCATATCACCTCTCATGTGGCTAAAATATGACATAAACCTCTCTTATAACCTTATTATGATATTCATGAATATTGGAGGTGCACTCATGACCTTATTTTCCTTATGCTACCCCTCTTGATGAAACTATCTAATGAAGCTAATAGCTAGGCATATGTATATAAAAGGTTCTTCAAGATTTTTTGACCTCATTGTGAATTTTATGGACTTATCCACTATATATAATATTAATAACATGTATGAGTTCCTTTATACTAATGGTTTTGGCTTGATCAAGCCATTCATATTCTATCTATATACACACATCTCTTTGTCTGAACATCCCACCTATCTACCTATGTAAATAGTCATAAAGACCCATGTATATGTTTCTATCAGGGTTTTTTAGGGATTTTATGACCCCATATTCCTTTTGTAGCTCATTGTATGTCCAAATACCTATTATTACCTTTATTACATGCTCAAATTATCTTAATTTGGCTTAGTGTGTATAGAAAATATCCTACACATGAAAACCACTAGACTTACATGATGTTTAGGAGAGTTAATAAGACCACCAACACCATTTCATGGCTCAACCACCTCATTATAATGCATTTTGAGGCATATTTTCTCCATTAGGTGTCTCTTAGGGTTTTACAAGGGTTTTAGGGCTATGAAACTCTTAAAAATGTTTCATGACTATGGAATTATAATAGAGTACCTCTTTGCATATATTTTAAGTATGATGACCCATTAAATAACCCTAATCAGCTTGAGCTCCCATGCAAAATATCCATCAAGATATGTAGATGGTGAATAGGTGCTTTGACTAGTTGTCTTAGACAATTCAAGAAGAAAGAAGGTTCAAGAGAAAAAAAATGACAAGTTATTTAAATTATATTCACTCTAACACCTCCTTAAATATTTTATATGATCTTCCACTTCAATCTAATGTTCATTATGTGAAAATAAATCCTATATCAATCTAAAATGGTGGTAGGGTTTCTCACTAGGTTTTGAAGTCTGTCATTTATGTTATCCATTAAGGGAATATTTGTATGAAATCCTAATCATGATCAATTTTACAGAGTGTTTTATTACTTATTATCATTTTTCCCTACTTAAAAAACTTTACATGAGGTTTAAACCCCCTATCTGATCCATTAGACCTGTAGATAGTCCTCTTTGCTCCATTATTGACTAGCAAAAGACTAAACCATGAATATGAAAAAATAGTGGATGATTACACTATGTATGTGATCCTAACAATAACATTTTAATTTAAATCACTCATTACTATCACTTTTACCAATTTTCATATCTAGATCATGCTTCTATAGGACTCAAAACTCATTTTTCCCAAAACTAGTTAGTGAACTGCTTGAATTTTTAATAAATATATGATTGAGTTTTGTCACTTTTATTTTTATGTCTAATAATTATGATAAGGATATATTATGATATAAAATACTTATTTAAATTATACATATCCTCCACTAATAACTTATTTAACCTATGCATCTTATCACTGCATGATTTCTCTTCATTAACTGTTGAACCTTCCACCCTGCCAATACTAGCTATAGGTGAAGATTTAAAATTAAGTAGTATTGTGAAACCCTAAGCATTATATCAATTTTTTTATTATTTTTATAATTATTCATGATATTTTAATTCATCATGTTAACTTTAAATAGTCATTTTTTTTCCTTTAATACTTTGAATAGTCAAGATCTCATAATGCCTAAACATGTTAAGTGACTTAGAGTCTCATGTAGATAGTAAAAGAGTTCCTAATGGTGATATATTGATTGTCATTCCAATATCTATCACTCACTTAGGTAAATAAAACTTTGTCTTGAAAATATTTATCTCATTCTTGATTATAAGGATGACTAGTCTACCCATGAATGAATTAGGCCTTCTCACTTTGATACACTATATGGAATTAGTCTTTATTTGTATACATTCAAGGTATTATTTTCCATTTATTAAATATTTCCCTATAGTCTCCTTTTCATTCTTTTTATAGTTTTAATCTTCTCATAATGACCAAAACCTTATGTCCTCATCAAACACACTATTGAAGCCAACCTTCTCACTAGGTGGTTGTAGGTATTAGAGACCACCTTGATTGTACTCTTTATGATTTAGGATTTCATCTCCCACATACTTGATTTTTTTGATGATATTGATTATTTACTAAAGTCCCAATTATTATCATGGGTATCTCAAATAATCTTTATATTCTCCATTAGATTTGAAACTGAGTTTGCTCATGAAACAGGCCTATAGATGCTAGTGGGGAATTAACCATGTGTCCTTTAAAAATCTAACTATAGATCGTGTTTATTTGGATCAATATGTGGCCATTTTATTTTTACCTTGAACACAACCCAAAAAACATATTTTTTTATCTTTATTCAAACTCAAAACATATAAATTTCTTGGAAAATGTATCTTAATTGTGTTTTAGTATGATTTTAGTATATGGTGATAATCATTATGTTTTATATAGATTGAGATAGATTTAGACCTTGATAAGGTCAAGGATATAGCTTATGAACATCATATTCATTCATGAAATTATATCCATAATATCCATAACCTCATTTGAGGATTTTCTCATTTTGAAATTCTTAATTCATTTCTCTACCTTACTTCTTGTCTTATGATTGAGTGTCCTTGTAGATATGATTATAGGCCTTTATCTCTTAGGATTTTGACTCTATATCAACCTAATGATCTTGTTGATAATATATTATATGAATCTTAGTGACAATTTTGTGTTTTTAATGATTTATTCACTTCATTATCTCCATTAATATCTCAAGGTTCATTTTGTATTATACTTAGTTCATCTCCTTTAACATGGTTGTAGGTGATCATAAGACAACTCTGTACAGACTATTGGAAAGAGAACTTAAAAAGGTCAAAATATTATTGATGGACCTATTATTAATTCATAAAAACTAAGAGAGATATTTCAACCTTATTTAATTTATATATCTATACTTTTTAGTCTCCTCAAAATACCACTTTCATGAAACACATCTTGACTAATTTTGCCTTGGCTATAGGTGATCATTCATCTCTATTTAATAGGATTTTAAGGATTTACAACATTTTAATGACCATGATGATTTATAACACTCTTAAGTCTTCTTTTATAGTGGATAAATTATGTGAATGTGGATAAAAAGTGTCATGATGACAATGGATCATGGATAATGGGAATAGAGTTGGATTAACAAGCTTATTCAATGGCCAAAATGGTAGTGTGAAGACTATGAAAAGGGATGAAACATGATGGAGTGAAAAAAACCCAAATCTAACCTATATATATATATATTCATGAATACCATGAGGGAATAAAAGTCATATAAAATAATAGGATATACCATTTTGGAGGCTTTTGAGCAAGCATACACTACAAAAATGGAAACATAGGAATCATCAAATACCTTAACCAATGCTAAGTTTCCTTAAACTTTTCTAAATTGAGACTATGAGGGTGTGTGGGGATGATTTAGGGTGTTTTAGGTGGATTTACCTTGAGGAAACTTTATTTCACTTGAATGAATGACATCTGACATGAATGAACCCCTATAAAAAAAATCTCAATAAATATTGATATTCTTGGATCCATCATGAATCGTACAACATTTCTTTATTTCTTTATAGACTGTAGATTAGCAGTGTATGTCTTATTCATATCCATTTACCCTCACACATGTGTAGCTACATTGAATAATTTCATTTAAATATGTTTCATACTCCTACCAAGATCCATAAACTTCCATTTTTCTATCATCATGCTCAGGAGAGGAGAAAACTCAAAAAACTAGTTGCCTTCCTAAATGAAAGAGCCATTGTGAGTGCCTTAAATTGTATAGTATTAATCATAAAGGATATATATCCAAACTTAGAACCAATTCCCAAAGGTGTAATATCTCTAATACCCCTTAATTTTCCCAAAATTCTAGATCTTTATATTCTCTCTCATGGTCATACCATTTGTAAACTTGAAGGGATCTCTCTGTTTACAAAGAAGCTCAGTGGTGTAAGAGAACTAGTTTTGAAATTGTATGGAACCTTCTTTCCATGAATCTCTTGTATAACACCTATCATGAAGTCTTGTTCAAAATTTTGACCTCTTTTATATAGAAAATCCCATAAAAATCCATACTTCTACATGAAAATAACCTTTCTCTTACATTTTATTTTAACTTTAAGCTTTGAACCACAATTTTAGGGAAATATAATGAATATTACAAGTCAAATTTAATGTTAAAATTAGAAATAATTCTTTTGGGAGAAAATTTGGGATAAATTTCACACGTGAGAGCTCTTGAAGTCCAAACTACACTTTAGGATTGCATGAGGAGATACTTACAAAGAAAAATAAAGTTGACTTAGAGTAATGAAATGAATATGAAGGTGATTAAAGGTATTATGAATGATTTCATTTCATTTTGACTCAATATATATCATTTAAATACCTAAAACCTCCCTTTTAGGTAATGTAAACATATATTCACAAAGGGAATTTGCCACTAAATGTCATAGAGGGTATTTTATAGTCTTATAAAAGGTTTGAAATAGACTTTTATGTATTTTTATCACACCTCAAAGCTCATAAACATTCACATACCTTAAAAATACCAAATATATCAAAGAAAATCATAGTAAGTTATCATCTTCCACCCCTCATACATATCTATCAAGGCCTTTTTGGATCATAAGACCACTTTAATTCCTTGTCAAAGACCTCCAAACATTCTCAAACATCATCATGAAACTTGACACCAATTGAAATGATACATGACAATGACAAGACATTGAGACATACTCCATTTAGATGATATTTAATGACCTCAAGATGATCAAACACATCACTAAGTACACAAGACAACTAGGATATGAAAAGTTTTGAATTTTAAGGGTTATCATTTGGCCTTGGCAAGCCAAATTTCCAACATTTTTGGTGACTCATAGGGGTTGACCATTCTCATGGTCAAAATAATCCATTGATTTTTTATGACAATGATAGTCTTTAAACATAACAACATTATTTTGATGACTACTTTGGACTACCAAGTAGAATTTTTGCTTAGTGATACTTCTTATGACTACAACACATGACAATATTTGACAAAACCAACAAAAGGAACGCAAATAGTATAAAAATAAAACACACCTAACCTAAGGAAAACAATAAAACAATAAGGTAGCAGACTACTATTTTTACTAGCCACTTATTAAAATAAGATAAAAAACTAAAATAACTAACCTAAGATCAGATTCTTTACTCTAAGGTCAAAAATAAAACTTGATTAACCATGATGTCACCATCAAGTATTATTTCCATATCTTGATAGATATTTCTTGCATCTAGGAGCATTATCGTTTCATAACCTCTTGGGGAAGGAGTTTGGCCTTCTATTTCCACTCTTAGGTGCATGGATTATATATGTGAGTCTAAAACCTAGTCATACTCCTCCCATATCTATCTTTCTTAAATCAATAATGTTAATTCTACCTTGGTCATAGGATACTAATGGTTTATCAAATTCTCATACAATGATTGTATTAACAACTCAATAGATATGTTTTGATTGATGCCTCCATTATTCTCCATTTGAGATAGTGGTTTGTCAAAGTCTTCATCTTCTTAATAAGTGTAAAATAATGGATGAAAAATTTCATTAGTCTCTCCTTTGTTCTACCTATAAGACTTATGATTAGCAGCTATAGAAGTTTTCTTTACAAGACCATCCTCAAACTTCTTATGGGGTGGAGATGGACTATCAAAATTTGAATAAAATCCCTCCAATTATTTCCAAAAAGACATCTCTTTATGATCAATTATAAATTCAAGGGGTTCACTACCATCCTTACCATTTTATTATGAAGCATCAGGCTAATCAATCATTTCCAACTTTGCTTCAAGTTGGTCTTATTCATCTTCAATGGAAAATTACATCTCATCAACCCACTCAAATTGAAACTCATCTTGGTGACTAAGAATTGGTTATTGATATTCAATGAACCTAGAAGATTTTTAAACACATACTTTTCCTTGGATGGTTGAATAATATAGAAGCTAATCTCCTACCATATGAACAATGATGTTTTGAGAAACATCTTCTTTTTGTTCAACTAAAACCTCTTTCTCTTATGTCTCATCTTGTACTTGTAGCTCAACTTGCATCCTAGCAACCTCTTGGAGTTCATCCTATTTTGAATTGAGAAAGATTTATTCACGTTTATCCTTGGCAAGGGGTGTCCCAATGGTGATTTATTATTATTTATCACTCAAATCACTCTCATTTTATATCACCTCAACTAAATATTCTTAATTTATCTCACAAAGTAGAATCCCTTCTCAAGGAGTGGCATGGTAGATCCCTAAAAATTCTCAAGAAGATGAGACAAATCTAAAGGTGTTGCCATGGATGCATCATCATGTTCATTAGGTTTCTCAAATTTGACAACCATCACTTCCTCTCTCTATTGCATGTTCCCTTGAATAGTCTTCTATGAGGGGAAGGCCTTGGGCTTTTGAGGAAGGAGGAGTGGGGGATGAATGATTTTAGGCTTGGTTTCTAGAATAACACTTGGTATTATACTCGACTTCTCTTCTCTCTCCCTTGATTGTTACACTTGTTTCCAAGTTATAAACTTGGGTTTAGGTACTTTTTCTTTTGCACTTTTTTCATCTATGGGTGAGCCTTAAAGTCAATCACCAAATCATTAGAGATATCTCCATATTGATCAAAAAATGAACACCCTTGCATTATCTACTATGAAACATGTAGCTCAACCTCCTTAAAACACACTTCTTGCATTTTTCGAGGTCTCTATTGGATAACTTCCAAGTAGGAAATTTTGATAAGGTTTGAGAATAATTTTGAGGGCTATGACACACATTTGTTTGATATTCTTGAGGAGAAAAGGGAAATTCAATAGAGGACTGATGTGAAATGAAAGAGGTAACATGCTTCTAGTTATGGTGAAGTAGGTGTCTCTCATAAACTGACAACTTCTCTTCAATGCCTTTAACTAAAGGACTTATGTCAAGGATATCACCACTAACTTTTGAATGACCTTGTCTTATGAAAGATACCAACTCTTATTTATCTTGATATAATGAATCTCTTAGGATCTCAATCTCATGCCTAGGGATCTCCTATCTATAGTTATTTTGTGTGTCAATGTTCACCATGTTTTTCTCATAGCCAAATAAGGCTTGTTTAAATCTTGATATGGATTGTCTTAGAACTTGGTTAAGTTGATTAATAATGTCATGAGACTGTCATGACTGATTAGATTGATAATTAAGTTGTTAAGAAGGTGAGTGAAGTTAAAAAATAGGTCCAAAGTAGTTTCTTTGGTATTGAAAAGTATCATATGCCTAATAAGGGTCTCAAACTATTGATAAAGGTGAATATAAGGATGATAGGGGTTATAATCAGATGGAAAGGTATCATATTAGAATTGGGATGGATCATGGGGTTATTGATAAAAGTATTAATGATAGTAATATACCCCATATGTAACCATAGCTCACCAAAATACACATGGATATTAAAGAACTTATGAATAATAACTATTGATACCTTTGAAATGATGACTAACATGACTACTTAAAGTAACTTGTGAAGACCAAGATACTGATGTGAATGTTCCAATGCTTGAATCTAGTCCCACCAGGTGTGACAAAATTGTTAGCAACCTAGTTTATACCCTAATAAAGTATATTTCTCATATCTCCTTCAAACCTAAACTAACACTATATTTATTTATAGATTATGGGATACTTGTATCTTAGACCAAACCTCTAGAGTATAAAACTAGCTCCTCTAATGTATCAATTTGAATCATTTTCCTAAATCTATCTAATTTGGGGATAAAAAGAGTTAGAAAGATAACTGAAAGGTATTATATATACTAATTATGGTGATTAACCTAAATGATTCATCCACTCAATCTTGCACTCCAACTAACACTAATAATCAATGCAAATCATTGAATCTTACAACTCCAAGGGACTCTTATGTAAAAATATTTCACATAAAAATTTCATCGGGTGATCAAAGCATGAGGTCAATGATGGAAGACATGATTCAAGGAACTAATCAATCAATATCTCCACTCCAATATTAGTCACCCAACATTCAAACACTATATGTGACCTGAATAAGCTGATATACTAGTAACTAGTTGAGATTAGGACCTATCAAGGGAGAAAATACTACCACATGTGAAAATCAAACTAATAAAAACACACTAAACCTATATCAAGGAATTTTAAAATAGTCATTTTATTCACTTAAGAGGTTACAAAGTGCAATCTTGGTATAGTTTCCTCATGCCCAAGAGAGGGATCCCTTTCTAGTCTTAAAAACTTGAATATATATAAAACACATAAAGAGATAAGAATAAGGAGAATATGGCATAAAGGAGAGAATAAAATGTCATCAATCACCAATATTCAACTCATACATCACTTTAGTTAAAAACTAATTACCACTAGTCCTCCAAATAATCCCTCCATGTTTGATGATCTTGTATGATTCTCTGAATGAGCTATTTTAGCATTAGAATGAGGTGGTTGAGGATGTAATTTACCAAATCCACCTTATGATAAGTCATTTTATGCCTTTAATTTTTTATATAACTCATGTTTTTTCCAATTAAGTGTTAGATAACTAATGGATTGACACTCAAGATTAGTTATGCATGTGATTGGTAGTTGAAGACCAATTTTGCATAGAATTGACACTTAAGACCAGTGCATGGATTTCTTATTAACTCTTAAGGATAATTTATGTGGTGTTATTTCTCCATATTAACTCTTATCAATATCCCTCCACACCATCCTTGATGTCTCTTTGTTGATTAAGTAGATCTAGAGGGCCAATTAGGCCTAATAGCCTAATTACTTACATTTAATGACTTTGAAAGCCTACATGAAAATTTAGAAACACGTGAAAAAGTGATTTTTAGGCATATAACAACCTCCCATATCATGTAAAATGTCCTCTTAGGAAATAAACACATGTAAATCTATTAAACTAGGTGACTATGTTACCTTGTCCTTCATTATTGTAGACTAGCTAATTAAAATGAACTCGCAGGGCACTTAAAATCATGGTTTTGATCATATAATGACTTGAGGAGATATTATAAGTGTCAAAATTCACTCTCCAATGATTTTCACTTTCTTAAACTACCTTGTACCACTTTTTCTACACTTTTCCTCTCAAAACCATGTTTTATGATAGGTCCATACACCATACATATAAAAACATGTCATGGACATGAACCTATATGAGTGTGATATATTATCCAAGTGGTATTTAGGTGATTTCAATCTATTTGGATGCCTTTTATTCAATTATTCTTAATCATGTCTGAAGTAGGGTTTTGGGAGGGTTTAAGAGTGTTCAAGGCTCTTAATGATGATTCATAAAGATTGGGCATTTAATGTTTGAAATAATGCCACAAAACATTATTATATTAGGCCCTATAGCTCTCCCAAAGTTCAAAGCTTCCCATGAAAAATATCCATACCATGGTGAGCATGTGAAGTCACCTCTAAGAGAAGAAAACATGATTTTTGAACATGTTTGGTATTTTAAGGCCTAAATGACCAGCCATATCACCTCTCCTATGGCTCAAATATAACATACACCTATTTAAAAACCTGGTGATGATGTTCATGAATATTTTAAGTGTACTCATGACTTTATTTTCCTTCTGCTACCCACTTTTTATGACACTATCTAATGAAGCTAATAGGTAGGCATATGTATATGTAGGATTCTTCAAGATTTTTTAACCTCATTGTGAGTTGTATGGATCTTATCCACTCTATATAATATGAATAGAATATATTAGGTCCATTGGATCAATGGTATTTGCATGATCAAGCCATTAATATTTTATATATATGAACATAGCTCTTTGTCTAAACATCTAGACCTATCTACCCATGGAAATGGTCATAAAGACCCCTATATATGTTTCTATCAGGGTTTATTATGGATTTTAGGAGCCCATATTCCTTCTATAGCTCATCATATGTGCAAATACCTCTTATTACTTTGCTTAAAATCTTAAATTAGCATTCTTGAGCCTAGTTCATATAGTAAATCTCCTAAATATATCAACCACTAGACTAACATGATGCTCAAAATATTTAACAAGACCACCAACATCATTTCATGGCTCAAACACCTCATTATGTTTCATTTTAAGGGATATTTTCTCCATCAAGTATTTCTTAGGGTTTTGTAAGGGTTTTATCTATCTAAAACTCTTAGCAATGGTTGATAGCATATGGACACATAATGTAAAACCTCTTTCCATATATTTAAATTATAATTAACCCTTCAATAAAATCTATCATCTTTAGCTCCCATGCAAAATATCCATCAAGATATGTCTGTGGTGAATACGTGTTTTGAGTAGTTGTCTTAGATTATGTAAGAAGAAATAAGGTTCAAGAGAAAAAAATGGTAATTCTACTACATTTTATTCACTGTAAAACCTCCTTAATTATTTTAAATTATCCTTCACATTATTATATTGGTCATCATGTTAAAATAAAGTCTAGATTAGTTCAAAATGGTGGTAGGGTCTCTCACTAGGTTTTGAAGTTTATCGTCTATGTTAGATATCAAGGGAATATTTGCATGAAATCATAAGTATGATCACTTTTTTAAAAAATTTAATGACTTATTATCATATTTATCTATATCCAAAAACTTTACATGAGGTTCAAATCCCATATGTGATCCATTATACTTCCAAATAGTCCTCCTAACTCCATTGTTGACTGTCAACAGACTGAAGCATGACTATGTCAAAAAACTTGATTATTAAACTAATAATGAAACATTAAAAATAAAATTTAAATTTAAAATAAATAATTACCTTCAATTTTACCAATTTTAATAGTTAGATCATGCTTTTAGAGGATTTAAAACTCATTTTTTCCAAAACTAGCTAGTGGGCTACCTGAATTTTCAATAAGTCTATGACTGAGTTTTATATCAATTTTATATTTGTGTATAATAATTTTTATAAGGATTTATTAGGATATAAAATAATTATTTAAATTATACATATCCTCCATTAGTCACTTCTTTAATCGATGCATCCTATTACTACACCATCTCTCTTCATAAACTCCCAAACCATACACCCTGCCAATATTGGCTATAAATGAAGATTTCAAATCAGGCATTATTATGAAACCTTGAGAATTATAGTAATTTTTTGAGTTTTTATCTATTATTAATTATCTTTTCATTCATTATTTTGACTTTAAATATTCATTTTTTTCCCTCTAGGACTCTACACAGTCAAGCTTCCATAATGCTTAAACATGTTAAGTGACTTAGAGTCTCATGTAAACAGTCAAGGAGTTCCTAATGGTGATCTCTTGATTTTAATTCCAATACATATCACTCACTTAGGTATATGAAAATTTTTATTAAAAATCTTTACCTCATTCTTTATTCTAAGGCTAACTAGGTCTACCCATGAGTGAATTAGACCTTCTTGCTTTGATACATTGTATAGAGTTAGTCTTTCTTTGTATACATTCAAGGTATTTTTTTACCTTTATGAGAACTTATTATAAGTATCCTTGTCATTATTTGGGTAGTTTTAACCTTATCACAATTACCAAAAATATATTTCCTCATCAAACACACTATTGAAGCCAACCTTCTCACTAGTTGGCTATAGGTGTTAGAGACCACCTTAATTGTACTCTCTGTGCTTTAGGATTTCATCTCCCACATACTTGATTTTTTTGATTATATTTAACGTTTAATAAAGTAATAATTAGTATTATGGGTCTATCAAATAACCTTTTTATTCTCCTTTAGTTTTAAAATTAAGTTTGATCCTCAAACAAACCTATAGATGCTAGTGGGGCATTGATTGTGTGTCCTTTGAAAATCTGACTATAGATAGTGTTTGCTTGGCTCACTATATTTCCCTTTTAATTTTTACCTTGATCACAACCCAAAAACCATATTTTATATCTTTTTTCAAACTGAAAACATATAACTTTCATGGAAAAGGTAGCTTGATTGTGTTTTAGTGTGATTGTAGTATATGGTGATGACCATTATGTTCTGTGTGGACTAAGATAGATTTAGACATTGAGAAGGTCAAGGATATATATGATGAACCTATTATTAATTAATTAAATGAAATACATAATCTCCATAACCTAATTTTAATCTTTTCTCACCTTGAAAGTCTTTATTCATTTCTCTACCTTACTTCTTTGCTTATGACTCAGTGTCCTTATAGATATGACTGTAGGCCTCTCTCTCTTAGGATTTTGACTCTAGATCAACCTAATGATATTTTTGAGAATATATTGGATGAATCCTAGTGAAAATTATTTTTTTTAAATGATATATTCACTTCAATATCTCTATTAAGGTCTCAAGTTTCCTTTTGTATTGCACTTAATTTATCTCCTTTACTATAGTTATAGGTGATCATAAGACACCTCTATACAAACTATTGGAAAGAGACATTAAAAAGTTCAAAATATTATTTATGAACTTATTATTAATTAAAGGAGACTAAGAGAGATATTTAAACCTTATTTCATTTATATATCCATACTTTCTAGTCTCCTAAAAACACCACTTTCATGAAGCACATCTTGATTGAGTTTGCATTGGTTGTAGGTGATCATTCAACTCTATTTAGTAGGATTTTAAGGATTTCCAAAATTTTAATGACCATGATGATTTATAAAAATCTTAAATATTATTTTAAAGTGGATAAATGAGGTGAATGTGGATAAAAACTATTATGATGAAAATGGATTATGTAGAATGAGAATAGAGATGGAGTAACAAGCTTATACAATGGCAAAATGGCAGTATGAAGATTGTGAAAAGGGATGAAACATGATGGAGTGAAAATAGACCTTAATATAACCTATATAAAATCATGAAGATAATGATGGAATAATATTCATATATACCATTTTGGAGGCTTTTGAGCAAGAATACATTGCAAAAATGGAAACCTGGGAATCATAAAATACCTTAACAAATGCTAAGTTTATTTAACCTTTACTAAACTAAGAGTATGAGGGTGTTTTGGGATGATTTAGGTTGTTTGAGGGGGATTTAAATTTAATTAATTTTTTGTAACTTTAATGAATTACATCTTACATGAGTGAACCCCTACAAATAAAATATCAATAAATCTGGATATTCTTGGATCCCTCATGAACCATACAACATTTATTTGCTTACAAACCACAGATTAGTAGTGTATGTATTATTTATATATATTTACCATCACATTTATGTAAATTATTTTAATAATTTCATGGAAAGGTTGTTCATACTCCTAACAAGCTCCACAATCTCCCATTTTTCTATCATCATGCTTAGAAGAGGAGAAAACTTAGAAAACTGGTTTCCTGCCTAAATGAAGGAGACATTGTAAGTGCCTTAACTTGTATAGGATTTTTAATAAAGGAGATATATAAAAAATAATAACTAATTGCCAAAGTAAAAATATCTCTAATATGCCTTCCTCTGACCAAAATTCTAGATCTTGATAATCTCTCTCATGGTTGTACCATTTGCAAACCTAAAGGGCTCTTTCTCTTTGCAAAGAAGCTCGGTGGTGTAAGAGAATTGGTTTTGAACCTGTATGGACCCTTCTTACCATGAATATATTTTGGATCACCTATTATGAAACCTTATTCAAACTCTTGACCTCTTTTATATGACAAAGTTTGTACAAATCCTTACGTCTACATGAAAATAGCCTTTCTCTTGCATTTTCTCCAAAATTTAAGCTTTAAACCACCAATTTATGGAAAGATAATGAATATAATGATTCAAAGCTAATGTTAAAACAATAAATAAGTAATTTTGGATAAAAATGGGAACAAATTTCACATGTGGGAGCACTTAGAGGCCAAATTATGCTTTAGGATTGCATGAGGAGATACTTCCAAAGAAAAAGACATTTGAATTAGAGTAATGACATAAATATGAAGGTGATTAAAGGTATTATGAATGATTTAGTGGGATTTTGACTCGAGATATATCATTTAAATACCTAAAACCTCTCTTTTAGGCAATTTAAACATAGCTTCATAAAGGAGATTTGCCACTGAATGTTATAGAGGGTATGTTATAGTCTTATAAAAGGTTTGAAATACATTATATGTATTTTGATCATTTTGATGCCTCTAAGTGTATCATAGGTGATATTAGTGTTTAAATAACACTTCTTATTTTATAATTATGAGAATTCAAAGAATATGTAGTTGGTTTTCGTAATCTAGTTACCTGTGTTGAAATAAAGGCAGAGCAAATTAAATTGTTCCAAAAATTTATAATGATTGGTGGTTAAGAAACACTTCATTCCTTAATATTTAAAAAAATTTAAGCATCTATGCTACTATTATTAAATTATGATCAAACTTCTACACTAAATACTAACCTATGTGAATATTTACAATGAGATCTAAACTTGATTTATTTTGTTAAAGAAGAAGAAAAAGGAAGGGTAGGGAAGAAATAAAGTATGTGATTTATAATATTTACTTTAAATACCATGAAAAGTTTTTACTTTCAACTAAACATGCATTTAAACAATATATAATGCAAAGTAGAAAATACTCAAATCACACCATATACTAAGCAAATATCTTAGGAAAACATGAAAGAATACAAGTATGAAATAAATTTTTCTTAAAGGTTTACTATTGCACTCAAATATCATTTTCACATCTTAATTAAAGAAAATAAAACAAAACAAAGACTAAAAACATTCAACTAACCTAGCTTTAGCACAAATTAGCAACCTTGTATCAAAGATGCACATTCAGAATCCATAGAAAAAACCATTCAAATTTAAGATTTAGAATAATAAATTGAGAGAGAATCCATGTAACAATTAATACAAACAAATTTGGATAAACTATTAATTATTCCTTTCTTATATTAATTTCTCAAAATTATACAAGTTTTAGCTCAAAACTCCCTCCTTTACAAAATGGTAATACTACCTTTTATAGGAGACCCAAATGTGTACCGATCAGTCATAGGAATATATGTATACAAAGATAAGGACATACATCCTTCACAGTTCTAGAATACATTTATCTTTCCAAAATGGACTGACCTATAGGCAAATATTCTAACAAACTAGTATAAGCCTTTAAAAAATAATATTCCATGTTCAAACATTATGATTTACATAGAATGGAATATAATTAATTATCTGGTGGGCCCTAAGTTAAAGGGGTCCCCTATTAATCTTGAATAATCTCCATATCTCTTTGATGTTATTCATTGAATATCTCCAAATCAACATCTATATTTAAGAGACAATCATCTTCTCAATCAGTGAAGTCATCAAAGTCCCTGTCATTTCTTGCCATGGCCTCCTTGATGCTCCTAGATTCAGTAATCTTTTCCTCAGTAGTAAAGCTCATGTTTATGACTTGGTTTTTATCACTTATATAGTGGAATTTATGTTTGATACTCACCTCTTGAATTACCAAAGTGAATCTATGATTTAACTCATCATCATCAATGATGCCTAGGGAGGTATATTCTATAGGGTTGGCCAGCATGGTGCCAAGAAGTTGTTTGATTCTAGCTATCAGCTCCTCATCATCCCTTAGGAGTCTATCTAAGATAATTGACTAAGTACTCAAAATTTTGATTTTATCAACAACTATCCACAATATTTCATTCAAGTGGGCTAGGCTAATGGTTTTAAAGCCAAGAATCCTACCCTCAATTAGTATGTTAATAATCTCCCTTATTTTGTCTTCTAAACCCTCCCATTGGGTCATCAAATCTTTAGATATTTCGTTTTTTTTGGGTCAATGAATATTACCTCAACTTCATTAACTTCAAGGAGTCAAACATATCATAGAAATATTCCTCAAACATCTTTATCATTGCCTATAAGACTGATAAGACAACCTATGTCTCCATATTCTCTTTTTCTTTCTCTAGGTTCTCTATCTTCTACTTCATGCCTTTAATACCTACTTTGAATTGAGTTGAATGATCTTTAGCTAGTCCTTCTATGTCCTCCTCATGAATAGGATGCTCACCAGGCCTCTGACCTCTAATGAGAGTTAAACCAACAAATAGTTTAACCTTCCAAATGTGATCTTGGTGGTTGCCCTTTCTAATCCTATTATCTTTGGATTAAAATGCACACTAAATGATGAATATGTGATATTTTGAGGCTAAGGATTTTATATTTATGTGTTGTTTGAGGGTCCTAGAGTGTCCATATTTTTACCACTTGATCCTACTATGGAAATTATTCTTCTCTTTTCTTCCTTCATCAAAGCCAATATCCATGCCTTGAATTCATCATGGACTATTTGGGTTATCACCCATGAGTGGGTTAAAGTGGGAATATTTTGTATATTCTCATAAAAAAACCATTTAAGGATAGTTGTCCCATGAATGGGGTATTCATCACTAAACAATTTGACCTCACTCATGGGGTGGGTGAAGGTCAATATGGGATTCTTTTTCCCAACTGGGATCAATGCCAACTCAACTTTCCTTTTGTGTGGGGGTGTTATTGGAACCAAGTCCAAAGAAACTTCCTTCCCTCTATCTTTGTCTTCTTCCTCAGCCTAGACTTAGGGTTCCTCAATTTTTTCTTCTTCTTCATATAACCCATATGCCTCAACAAGCACTTTGAGGGCATCCTCTACTATTTCACTAGGTTCCAGTGACATCATATATAGGAACTCTATTGGAGACTCTAGTATTTTAGGTGGGGTTGAATATGATCCTCTTTAAATAGGTCTCTCTTCTAATTTTTCCTTTTTGATTCCTTTTGCAACATGTATTTGAGGATGTTTCATTCCAACTTGTGTCTATTCTAGAGGGGGTCTAGAGGATGGTCCAAGCAATAAGTGATATTTTAGGGGCCCCATTTTCCATATCTAACTTGGTGGATTATCATCTCCCCTAGCCAACATTGGCTCCAACTTAATTTTATGCCTCTTTAACTTAGTTAATACCTTTAAGAAACCAAAGGCCTTGATGTATAGTGGGTCATGGACACTAGGTTGATGTTCATATGATTTGTTTATGGTTTTAGAATTCAGATGTTTGGTGACCCTCTCATTGGGGTCCCATTACCTCAATTCATCTTTTTTTAAGCTAAATAAGTCTTTGTGTTTGGTAATAACATTCACATATTCCTAGTTTTGCATCATAGTTATAATAATTATCAAAGGAAAGGGATGGAGGAGGCCCTTCCTTTTCTCCTTGCAAAATACATCTATACCATGAATAATTTGGTACATAACTTCTTATTTTACTAGTTTGGTGGGCACATAAATGGGTAACATGTAGGGATGTGTCAAAGTCCCTTCTATCCTTATTACTATACAATTTGGATAGAACTAGATATCCCATATTAACTCCACCTATTTCTTAACTAGGGGGTTGACCCTACTCATGGGAATCCCTGTGATAGCTTCCACTAGAGTTGGATAAACATAATCACAAATTAACTACATGTTGTGTATGTATTTGATTATGTGAAGCCTAGAATAATGATGGGAGATATTAGGTCTCCCATCAAGTGACCAATTCTTAATGTCTAGGATCTTGGTGGTGGCTAAAAGTGCATCAAGTAGATAGGACATCATGTAGAATTGGTTATTGGTTTTCTTTTTGATGGATGTGAACTATGATTTTAAATGGATATTAATCATCTCACCCAATGGGGGAGTGATTCCCTTCTCTACCATGAAGTAAACATAAGGCACCCAAACCTTATCAATATGTGTGGTGGAGGGGGATCTAGATAGCATATTCAGCAAGGTCATAATTATCCCAATACCCTCCCTAAATTGGACAATTAGGATTTTCCCTATGAGGTCCTAGATTACTTGGGTTCCAATGAGTTGCCATGGGGCAAGGATTGTGTTTAAGTTATGCTTTCTAGTTCAATATTTAATGGTTGGCAAGTCTATTTGGGGATTACATAGTTTATAGTAGATTTTAAAATCAATGGGGAAAATATATGGTATTTTATTAAAAATACGCTCATGAACTATCCAATCTTGATAAATTTTATAATCCTTGAAAAGAGAGCAAGGACATTGATCTAGTGTAATACCTCAGGCTTTATGGTATCATAGTGGAGGCTAGTCATCTAAATAAAGACTAGGTCATTGTATCTCTATAGGATGGTTGCATTCTTCTATTCTTCTCTTGTAAGAGATTACATCTCCTCATTGGTAAAAAAATATTTTGGACTAGTTTTTACTCCCAATGTGTAATGTTGTAGTATCTAGGTCTGTATCCTTGAAAACTCTTCCCTCATTATCTAAAGTTAAGTACAACTCAATCTCATCCCTTTTTTGGTATCTGTGAGCTACCATGGTTGTGAGACTTTAAAAATTTCTCACTAGTGGATTGCAAGTAATCTCTACGTAAACTTGTTCTTGCTCAGATTATAATTGAACTCTTCTCAGTTTAATTGTGATTAATCCAAGTTTGAATTATGGATTTTATGGATGTTAGGGATTTCTAAATCTTTATTGGTGATGGTAGCTTAAAATTAGGCTCATTCATGTCTTGGATTTGACTTAGACCTCTATATTTATATGTTTTCCTTTTTGAGCACACAAAATCTTTAGTGTTGTCTATTTGTGCTTGTGTAGTGTGTATGGGGTGTCTACTTGGCAAATTTCATGACATTTTTTATAAATTCCTTAAAGTAGCTAGTCATTATATTTTAAAAACCATAATTTCCCTTATGTCATTAGATCCTTATTTATGGATCAATGTAGACCATTGATCATGATCCTTAGGCTTAAGAGTCATTAGCTACTTTATGTCAAGTCCCACAATTGTGCCACTTGACACCTTCATAGCCTCTTGGGATCTATGATATGTTAGTGAATGCACATTCACCATGTGTCAATCCCATAGGAAATTAGGGTATTGTTGAATATTCTTTGTTGATGGCACTCCATTTAATCAATTAGTCCCACTAAACCATGGACTATTGATCACTATATGAATGGATGCATGCCACTGGTTTGATATATTAAAGGCTTTAGATTATTATATCTTTTCACTCTATTCAATCATCCTCCATGATGAAGTGAGAGACGTTGATCCTAAAAAGAGCATGAAATTTAATTAACATCAAGATAAAGGAAGGGACTTAGGCTAAATACTTTAGGCTAAGGTTTATTTCATGTTAATAAACACATCATAAATTTTAGGATAAAATTTTTTAGCCTATGTTTTTAGAACACATATAAAAGGGACCTAGGTTAAATATTTTAGGCTAATGTTTATTTCATGTTAATAAACATGTCAAACTTTAGGATAAAATATTTAATCCAAGTCTCATAATACACCTAAAGGGGGCCCAAATAATAAGTGGTCTAAATGTTAGGTTATAACCTTAGGTTAAAATCATTTCAAGCTAATTTTTATGTCACAAGGACCTTTTTAAAATAACTCTGAATATAAGTTTTTATCCTAAAGTTTATTGCATTTAAAAAAACACAATTAGAATATTAAGAAATAGACTTAGATTAAGGATATGTCTACAAATATTTAGGCTAAAATTCCATTTTATCATTTGCAGTTCAAAGATCCTAAGTGTTTGAATATCTTATGAGGGGTCCCATTGATTTTAATGTAAGCCATAATCTTTTAGAAACATTTTAAAGTATATCCTTATGTTTAAGAAAAATAATTGATGAGATTAAATTTGATTGGCTTATGGATGTCAATCATGGCCTCTCAGACATCAAATGATGGTCATAATAACATCAAATTTAAATTAGTGGATCATTAGGTTTGATGGGATTAAAGTTGATAGTCTCATAAGTGTTAATGACAGTCTCATGGACATCAAATGATGGTTACAAGAATGACAATTTTAATCTCATGAAGTCCTTTTAATATATAGATCTTGGATTTGATACACTCCATTAGATCACTTAGTCTTTATCAAACATAGACTTTTGATCAAGATTCGAGTAGATGCATGCCTTTGGTTCCTGCAATCATAAAGGAGATCCAATTAACTTAAGACCATGTCATAAAAATTAGACTTAGACAAAAACCTAAGCCTATAATAATAATAAAAATAAGTCCCCTTCCAATATAATAGTTCTAACCTAAGGTCTTAGCCTAAGGTTTCATTGTATTAAAATAAAATGAACCTTAGGATAAAGCTTAGGTTAATTCCAAATTTTAATGGGTGGGGCTCCTTTGTTGTCAAGATGGAATGCATGGGTGCCACATGGTAGCTTCACAAGGCTCCTGAGCATTTATATAATGGAACCTTAGGCCAAAACTTATGTTAATTCCAAATTTTAATGGGTTGGGTTCCTTTTTTATCAAGATGGAATGCATGGGTGCCACATGGCAACTTCACAAGGCTCCTAAGTATTTGAATTTTTAATGCCACATTCATTCCATTGGATCAATTCATGTGAGTAATCATGGACCATTGACCTTGATCCAAATAGTTTCACTTGATTATCTTAAGCTCATATATTAAAATGGGGTCCATTTAAACTTGGGGATGATCTCATGCCATCTAATCATTAATCTTGCTTGAGCATGGATCATTTAGGATTAAGGTTTGGTTGTGTTGAAAAACATGACCAAGCCTTAGCATAAAATTTAGGATTAAGTCCAATGTTAGTCCAAAACATTCTTGCCAAATCTATTTACATCAAAATTTGAATTTGAATCAAAGGTCTAAGCTAGTGTTTGATGAAGGAGGGTTTCATCACATGAATCCAATTGTGAACTACCATAAATTTAAGACAAGTAAAATTCAAGTATGGTTAATATATAAATTCCAAGCATGATCTATAAAAAACTCCATGAAACTTGAAACTTAAGACATAAGGATCAACTATTAGTTATGTTAGGCAAGTTTAAACAAAACCATGAAAAATGGGCCAATTTCATCAGGCGTGGATGATCTTCAAATTCTAGTAAAGTGTAGATTATCAAGATTTTAACATTAAGTTTCAAAGTAATCATAAGGTTCCCTATTTTTTAGAAATCGGGGTATGTTTTCCTCAACAAATGGTGACTTCTAAGGGAAACATAGAAATATTTTAGAACTTAGAGACTATGGTTCAGATAAATAACTAGGTCATTCATCCTACTTGACTAATGTCATTATCAAGATTAGTTCATAGTTGAAACAAGCCTTGCACATGAAAAATTAGTATCAAACATCAAGACATAGCCATGTTGTCTATGTACTTTGATTCCACTTACTATTTTCCATGGGATTTAGGGTGACAAATTCCAAGTTTGATACCTTTAATCATTAACACTGACTTGGATCATGTTTACCTATTCATTAAGAACCATGATTCTAGTTCAATGAAGGCTTGGGCATTGCTCTATTACTAGCTAGTCATCCATATCCTCAACATAGATTCATTTGGATCTACTCATGGCCTTGTTCCACTACCATGTAGGTGTTTATAGCCTTGGTGGAAATTAATAGAATCACTTTTACTGGATAATCTCTTGATTTTGCAATAATTTCTTATTTTTTGTATTTTTGGGTCTTTTAGGCTTTTAACAAAGGTTGGGAACTAGGATATCCATGTTTAAGGATTTGGTCAAGTGTCTAATCCTTATATAATCACCTATGGTTACAATATTTATCCTAGGTAAGGATGTTTGTTATGTTTAAGCATGATTGTACCTTAGTGGATTCATCTTTCATTCTACATGTGTAATTTCCTTAAAACTAGGTTCAGGTCAAGACAATGTTTAAAGTATTATGGAATGGTTAACCTATTCATGGGTCCTTACTAGTTTATTTAAATCATAACATCAAGACATATCTCAAATCCATGGTCAACATATGTATGAGTTTCATGCTAGTATTTCTGAACTTCTAGCATTTCAATCAAACTAAGGAGCTTTGAGCTGAGGGCTAATCTAAAAGGATTTATTGGAAGTAAGGAATAAAGCAACAAGAAACAAATACACAAAAAAAAGTATCAAAGTAAGAAGAAAAATATAAGTAAACAAATATATATATATATATATATAAGTAAAAATAAGAGACAGAAAGAAAGAGCTAAAGGAAACTAGATAGCCTACCTACACTAACTCTAATCATCTTAAAAATTTACTCCATGAAGACTCAAGGAGGAGAAATAGATAAATAGTGATTGAGATACTACCCATTGGTGGGTAGTGTCAATTTTACTCCTTATTGATATGATCTTGATATTCAATATATGTAGAAATACCCTTGAGGTAGGGCAACACCATATAATACTCCTTTAGGAAGTAATAACTCCACAATGTCTCTTCGAGGGGACAACCTCCAATATCCTCTTACAATAGAATACTCAATGTTTACTTAATATATTTACGATGATAATCATCTCCTATATATAGACATCTATCTAACCCATGGATGGGTAACTTCCTAATCCCAATGTAGGCTGACCATTACCCAATGTACTAATTGTATAAGTTACTCCATTATCCTAATATATTTTACCCATATAACTAACTAAGGGGATGTGTACCACATGTTGACATCTCCATCAACCCATATACATTAATATATTATATCCCTAGGTACATAGCATTACTTCCCTCCTTGAAATGTTTCATCCCTAAAACATAGGAAGAAACCAAATAATGAGTGTGCTTCAAATCATTGCACACTTGTCTCCAATATCAATCATCTAGCCATCCATATATGATCTTGGTAGGTGATATCTCTCCAATGTTGTTTCCAAATTCTATTATGCTCCTCTAATTTTTTTCATGATCATAATAGGCATTCTTCCATGCATAGTCATAGTGATTTCCCCATTCATTCCATGTGTCATAGTATTTTTTATTTGGATCCAAATTATTTGAACCCTCTTCTTATTCTTCTTCTTCTTATTCTTCTTCTTCTTCTTCTTCTTCTTCTTTATCATCATTATCTTTTTTCATCTTCTTAAAATCACAACAAATCACTCAAAACAACTCAAAAAATTTTGAAATTTTTACTATGATTCTCTTATATCTTTTTATATCTTCAATAAAAATTTTGAATAAAAATTCCCTATATTTTAGAATATATAGCGAAATTATTATAAACCATAAAATATAAATAAATCCATAAAAACTAATCAAAAAATCTATATTTTTAATATGACTTATCTGAAATATTATCCATATCCAGTAAAAAAAATTTGTGGAAAATTTCCTAAACAATCAAAAACTATTGACGATTCAAAAAATTAGGGTTTCGTTCCACACAAATTACCCAAATCGAAGCTCTGATACCACTTGATATGATCTTTATATTCAATATATGCATAAATACTCTTAATGTAGGGCAACACCATATAATACTCCTTTAGGAAGGAATAACTCCACAATGTCTCTTTGAGGGGACAACCTCCAATATCCTCTTACAATAGAATACTCAATGCTTACTTCATATCTTTACCATGATAATCATTTCCTATATATAGACATCTATCTAACCTATGGATGGGTAACCTATTAATCCCAATGTAGGCTGACCATTACCCATAATACTAATTCCATAAGTTACTCCATTTTCCTAATATATTGTACCCATATAACTAACTAAGGAGATGTGTGCCACTTGTCGGCATCTCCATCAACCCATATACATTAATATATCATATCCCTAGGTACATAGCACTTATAGATCATTTAGCTTGAAGGTGTTATCTCCAAGTGTAGTTTCAGTATGATGTGGGCCAATCCATAGAGGTGTGAACTTTCCATGTTTGCCCTTGGGTTTAAATGTTTTATCCTAAAGAAGAACCAAATCTCCTTGTCTGAACACCTTGATCTTTGATATTTTATCAAACCACATTTTTACTATAGTTTGGTTTCTACTAAAGTTAGAAAAATCTTCCTCTTTTTCATCTCTAAATAATGTACAACATCCTTGAGTTTGTAAATTATTGATCTTCCTCCATATACTCTTGCATAAATTTGTAAGTTGGCAGCTTGAGCATGATGGAGAATATAGGCTCTTGGATAATTAGTAGCAAGAAGGGAGATACTTTAAGATATTTCTTGAATCTTACTCTATCTACCCAAAGGGTATACTTTAGAAGCTTATGTCATGTTTTAGGTTTGTCTATAGCAAACTTCTTAATGGCTTTCATCAAGTTCTCATTCATTGATTCAGACACTCCATTACCTTGAGGATAATGCTTAGATGAGAACCTGAGGATAATACTATTATCATTTTCCCATTATATCATCTCTATGGATATGAATACTTACTCATTGTCACATACCAAGGAGATTGGATTCCCAAATATAGTGCATATGTTTTCTTCTAAAAACTTGATCACTTCTCTTCTACATTGTTTGGTGGCTATTGCTTCAGTCTACCTAGTGCAATAATTAGTAGCTACCATAACATACTTGTGACATTCTGATGAGTTGGATTTGATTACCCTTATAAATTCTAGTCACCATTAGGTAAAGGGTTTGTCAATCATGACTAGTTATAAAGGCATTGTTGCCTTTGGCTCCTTGGTGTTTAAGGTCTGGCATGAATGATAATCTCTCATATGCCTATGAGCATCCTTGAAGATGGTGGGATAATAATAGCTAGCCCTGAGGATTTTGTGAGTTGTTTTTCTCTTAGAAGGATGCCCACTTCCCAAATTCTCATAGAAAGTACTCATTACCTCAATAGCTTCTTCCTTAGAAACACATCTTAGGTATATATCTTTAATGTTATATTGGTATAGGACTCCATTTTTGATGAGGTGGTGAGATATCTTGAGTCTTAGAGATCTAGTCTACTCCCTGATTAACCCTATAAGATAAGTTCCATTAATTAGTAAGTAAATTATAGAGTCATACCATTTATTAACTTGGAGGCTTTACTGATCAACTTGCATAATCCTTAGCTTAGGGATGGTATTGGCAATTATTTGCATCAGACCTTGACATCTTAATAGTTTTGTAGTTTTCATATCTATGTCATATTTTTCGAGGACATACATCCACTTACCTCTTCACTCTCCAAGTTCACATTGGCTTAGAATTAGCTTAGTGGCTAGATCTAGTAAAATGGCATTCACTTTGTTCCTTAGAATGTAGTGCCTAAATTTATTGATAGATTTAACTGATTCAAAGGATTGTTTATCAATTAAAGGATAATTCAACTCAAAAAATTTCAAATTAGTGCTCTTGAAAGAAACTAGATGGTCAAATCCTTTAATTCATCCACCTACACTTCATCCTCCTTCCAATGATAAACCTTTGATTCTATATATTTTTTCCACACCTATTTCAGTTGGGGAAATGCATGCCCAATAAGATGATATAGGAAGAGATTATGTTATCTATTACATTATCCAAGTCCTCATTGATTATGAAACAAGTTATATCAAAATTGAGTGTGACTGCCTCACCATCTATTTTTCAACTGAAAAGCTTTGCCACTATATGATTTACTAGACTAATTTTGTCATCATTCATTCTAATCCCCTTCATTATTTATTATCAAAAGCCTTTCTTCTTGGAGATATAATTGGCAAATGGATGTCTTGCTTATGGAATTTCATCTTTGCATTGTCAACCAAAAAACTATTAAAGAACAAGTCATAGTTCACCAACTTGAAAAAACTCCCATTCCATCCATTTCTTCCCTTCAATATGACCTTCCATATGATAATATCCTTTAAATTAAAGGTATTAATCAAGATATTTCTCTTAAAGATTACTTTTATATCTTT
This sequence comes from Torreya grandis, assembly GCA_037957365.1. Lineage (NCBI taxonomy): Eukaryota > Viridiplantae > Streptophyta > Pinopsida > Cupressales > Taxaceae > Torreya > Torreya grandis. The sequence goes on along the minus strand of JARHVA010006504.1, from coordinate 789,472 downwards.
ATCATTTATCTACAATCCAATAATCTTGATGAATATTTTGCTCCCTCTGGTACTACTAAACCAAAACTAGTTATCAAGGAGCACCTTGAAATTAATGTTTACTCGAATGAGGATACTTAGACCCTTCACTTTGATGGTGTTAAATGCCTACAAGGAGCTGGGGTAGATTGCATTCTCACTAGTCCTCTCGATAAGATCATTCCTTTAGATTTTCACTTCACCTTTGATGTCACCAATAATATGGATGAGTACAAATCTCTTATCTTAGGCATGAAATTTGATACTGATTTAGACATTTAATATCTTCATGATTTAGGTTATTCTCAACTCATTTTTCATCAAGTTAGTGGTGATTATAATTGTAAAAGTGAGAAGCTTATTACATATCATTAAATTTCAACCACTCTCACTAAGAATTTTATCTCTTTCACTATTGATCCTATACCTAAAGATCAAAATTCCATTACTGATTCTCTGGCCTCTTCAGCATCTCTATTTCATCCTCATCAAGTTCTTTCTGATCCATTTTTTCTTATACAAATAAGAAAATCTCCATCTTCAATTTGATCACTAGATTCACTTTTTTATCATATTGAGGTTGTTACCATTCAACAAAGCCCTTGGTACCAAGACATCATTCAATTCTTAGAACACCAAACTTATCCTCATACTTTAGACTCTTGTGAAAAGACATACATTCATAAATAAGCTTTCAATTATGTATTTCAACATAAATTTTTTTACTATCACAAAACTAAAGTTACCTTGCTCCATTGTGTTATGAAAGATGAGTTCCCTCCTCTTCTTGAACAAGCACATGGGGGCATTTGTGGTGGTTACTATAGCAGACATGATACAACATGAAAATGTCTACTTATAGGTTAAATTTGGCCTAATCTTGAAAAGGATGGAATCAAATATGCTAAAAAGTGTACTCTTTATCAAATTCATAATGATCTTATCTATTCACCTCCTTCTAAGCTTCAAACTATCAAGTCTCTATGGCCCTTTTCTATATATGGATTTGGTAAACTTCCTTGCTCCCAAGATGGGCATGTCTTTATCATCACCTCTACTGAATATTTACCAAGTGGGTAAAAGCCATACCCTTTATTAATGCCACTAGTCCTTATATTTCCAAATTCATTCTTAACCAAATTATTTTTTAATTTTTCATTCCCCATATCATCATTTTAGATAATGGTGGTAATTTAAAAAATAAACATGTTAAACAACTTTACATTAAATTCAAAATCAATCACAATTTTTCCATGTCTTATCATCCACAATGCAATGGTCAAGTTGAGTCCACCAATAAAATTCTCAATAAAATTATTCAAAATACAATTCATGAAACCCACATAGATTGGCATATTCATCTTTACCGTACACTTTAGGCCTATTAGACTAGCATACATACTACCATTGGGGCAACTCCATTCTCGCTAGTCTATGGTTCTGAGTCATCTCTTCCATTAGAAGTTGAGTTTCCCTCTCTTCATATATCTCTTCATGATATTATTCCTAATTAATAATTACATGAATCTCACCTTCATGCCCTTAATATTCTTGATGAACATCATCTTTTTGTTTTGCAACATAACCACCAATACAAGGCTCGTATTTCCTAATAACATAACAAATGTGTTAAAGTCTACACTTTTAATGTTGTTGATCTTGTCATTAAAATAGACTACACCCATGATAAATAAGGTAAATACACCCAAAAATTGTGGGGCCATATTTAGTTAAATATATTATTTTTCTAAGCACATATTATCTTCAAACTAATAAAGGCCATGTTCTCAAAGATCCCATCAATGCTAAATTCCTTAAAAAGTAATTTGCCTAACCATTTCCTTCTTGTCATTCTTTCTTTCTATATCTATCTAACACTTTTTACAAGTTACTTAAGCATGGGTCTCTCCCTCTATAGTATTGTCTTCTTTTTCACAAACCTTTATCCCTCCCTTTTGGTCTTTTGGTTTCTTGATGTACCATAGTCTTATTTATCTTCTCATATTTTCTCTTTTTTTTTGCACTCTTTGGGTTTTTATTTTGTGAGTTACTTTGTAAGACTATGGATAGGACTTGACATCCCCAACAAAACCACCATATTTTAATAATTTTTATTTCATTATTTCTGCTTGCCAATGCTATTTTTGCATCTTTTGGGTTTTGTTTTTGTGAGTTAATTTTTAAGAAGGCTCCCTCACTTCGATTTTATCTTCAGCACTCTCATGGGTCTTTCTTTTATGAGTTACTTTGTAAGAAGGCTCCCTCACTTTTATTTTCTCTTGATTATTGGCACCCTCATGGGTCTCTCTTTAATGATTTGATTTGTAAGACCATAGATAGGACTTAACCATTATCATAAAATTACCATCCTTTTTATGTTCTTTATCCTTGTTCTTAGACTTTAGCTTTTACTTATTTTGATAGATGGAATCTACACAACAATCTATGTTAGCATGTTTTTCTCCACTTCCCTCTATCTTATGATAAAGAATCACACTTTACTATCACTATATCCCTCTTTTCCCTTTGTCACATTTTATAAATTTGAAGTAATTTAAATTTTTCCATGTGTCATTCCTCTTGATTTCCCCTTTCTTCCTCTCCACATTAGATAAAACAAGGTCAAAATCAAGATAGAAATTATATTTCACTTTGATTTATGGCTCTTAGACCCCATGTTCTTGAAATTTCTCTCTCTTACCAACCTTATCCCAAGTTTTCATATGAAATTCATCTTTAGTACCCATGCTTGATTTTCCAAATCTATATGGAGGAGGAATAGAAAAATCCATGAGGAAAGTTAAAAGACAAATCATTTAAAATAGAAGGCAATGATATCTAAAAGGCTACATACAAATATCAAAAGTCAAAATCACATCAAAAGACGTGATTTCAAGCACATCTCCTATCTCTAATTGAATCTCAAACTCCATAGTCAACTTCACATAAATTTGAATTCCTTTAGGGTGTGGTAGGATAGTAGATTGGAATAGGGGATTTTAAAAAAATCTTTATGGTGCTACCTACTTTCTTAGGCAAGTACCCAATATTTGTAGTAGACTGATGACTTTGTAAGGTGTCCTAAAGAGTAGGTAACACATTATGGGGAGGCAGGTACATTGTAATTTTCATGCATATAACCTTCGTGGGATGATCTATATACTCCATTTGTTGACCCAAGACTTGTGTCGCTAAGAGAAGTTCTTCATAATCCTTAAGGTTGAAATCCCTCTTGTTTTGATAAACCTAAAATGAGTGTCTTGACTTTGATAAAGAGTTCCTCTACCTTGGTTTTTCCTTCATTATCCCCTACACCCATTTCATTTTCCCCCCTTGATAGACAAATTATGATTCCAAATCTATTTTACCTTATTTTTTAATTCCTTCTTCTTCACCTCTTACAAACATGCTAGCACTACTTTGTTTCAATTTTATCTATCCTTTGAGAAAAATAACATTTTTGAATAACTATCAATTCTTCTTTTTTTACACCATCATTTTACATTCCTAAACATACTTTACTTTCCTTTTACCATTTGTCATTATTTTATTTTCCTATTGTTATAGACACCTAATTTCATACCCTTTTTCCATTGTTGAGTGTGGTTGGCTTGTTACTTCTCACTTGGCAATGTTGTTTTCCATTTTATGCACCTTTTTCCATTGATGATTGAGATGTGGATTGTTAATTCTCACTCATCAATGTTTTTTTACCATTTTTTTTATATTTTTACCATTCATTTATTTTTGTTTTACCATCATGTTTGATCTGTATGCTTGGTTTGACTTGGTGAGTTTGCCTTTCTTACTTAAGGATAGCTTGTTTGAGTTTTTTGGTCTTTAGTAGCCTTGGTTTTTTGATTACTTGATTTACTCTTATTTTTCACTTGGTCATTTGGCCTAACATAGCACTTGTCACCCTAGCTTACCAAATTTCCTAGGTACATCCCATCCTCATAACACCAAATATCTTGGCTTTTCTTGTATTTGTTTGTTTTTGCTCTTTAGTTTTATATTCTTGGGTTTGTCAAAACTAGTATTTACACCCTACACAATCAAAACTAATAACACAATAGATAACCATCCCATGATAAAGGTAAGTCAAGGTATGCATTATATTTAATTTTTAGTTATTTACCTTTTTAGATTAGTTTCCCTTTTAGTCATTTACTTTTAGTTATTTTTGCTTTAAAATACTATAATTTTTTTAGCATCAGCATTGTGTGTTACTATGTTCTTTCTCAAAGCACCATCCCCCATTACACTTTAGTGACATATGATGAGCTTCAAATGGGGCATATGTATACACATAATATTTTTAAATTTTATCAAATAATAATGATTTACATCTTGCAGGAACCCATCGAGACTCAATCTCTCTAAGTGCATGCCCTAAGGGGTACATTGGGAAAGTGGTGGGCATACATTTGGTGTTTTGTAGGATTATTTTCCATTTTTCCACATTATTACCAATACAAATAGATCCTAAAACCATTCCCTAAGCTATTTATCCTCCCTTAAGTATTCCTCTAGTCTTTTCCTCTTTTCATCCCTCTTTTTTATCTTAAACTCTTTTTGGACTCTCGATTGTACTCGGTTGACTGGGTTGACCCAATATAGTTTAAGGGTATTGTTTACTTTCTTGGTTTTTTAGCCTTTTAGTTGACCTAGCACAGACTTGGTAAATTATCCTCAAAAACACACTTGATCAACCCTATATAGTTGACATTTTTGAAAGGATTTAGGGTAAGATCCACCAATAAATACAAGTTTATTTCAATCATTATTAATATGTATAATCAAGAGTTATTATTCACTCATGATTCTTCACAATCTATTCTTCCACCATTCTAATTGAGGATACTTGGCTTAGGTTCATTATTTTCAAGAATCTAGTCTTGTGGATAAGTCTTGGATGTTTTGACCTTTCTTAGTGATCTTTAAAAACCACAACAACCTCTTGCAAAGACCCTTTGGCCAAGGGAGAGATTGAGTATTCACAGGTTCACATCTAGTTAAGTATATTTTAACATTATTCTCCTCTCTTTTAGTAGATAGAAGTATCTTAAGTGTTGTCTTGAATAATACTATCTTTCATATTTCATGTATTAAGGTGTTATTCATACTTACTTTAGTTGAAGTTATATATACATATTTGTTTTATTATTTCTAACCCCCACATTGTTGCACAAGATTTGGTGTGCACCAGATTAGATTTTAATTTCTTGTTATTAGAATAGAGTGAAGATTTTAAACCTTAGGACTATATTAGGATTGTTGTACAATTGTGTTAGACTTTAGGCTTTGGAACCCTTCCTATCATGATATGTTGTGACAAGTGATCCCCTAATCAGGTGTAGTGGATCCCTATATTGGGCATGCTCGCATTTAACAAGTGTATCCCAATCAAAAGTGTAGGTGTGATCTATCTTATCCGATCTAGGATTAATTCATAGACATGATGCATTTATGATTCCATATAGAACTAACTTTGCCATAAATTTTTATTACTACACTTAAGTAATATTTGCACATCTTAATGTAGAGGAAATAAAATGAACCAAAATCTAAGAACATTCAATTAATAAATTAGCAACACTATATCAAAGATGCACATTCAAAATCCATATAAAAAACCATTCAATTTTAAAACTTAGAACAAGTAATTGAGAGAGAATTTATGTAAAAATTAATACAAACAAATTTGGACAAACTTTTCAGTATTATCAGCTTATATTAATTTCACAAAAGTATACAAGTTTTAGCTCAAAACTCCCTCCTCTACAAAATGGTAATACTACCTTTTATAGGAGACCCATGTTGTATATCGATCAGTTATAAGATTACACATGTATAAAGATAAGGACATTTGTCCTTCTTCACAATTGTAGAATACATTTCTCTTTCCAAAATAGATTTACCTATAGGCAAATATGCTAAAAAACTAGCATATGCCTTTACAAAATAATATTCCACATTTAAATATTACAATGCTTTACATAGAATGTAATATCATTAATTATATATTGGGCCCTAGGTTGAAGGTCTCCCCTATTGCTCTTAAATAATCTCCATGGTTATTTGATGTTGTTCATTGACTATCTCCAAATCGATAGCTAGCTTTAAGAGACAAGCATCTTCTTGATTAACCAAGTCATCAAAGTCCCTAACATTTCTTGCCATGTCCTCCTTAATGCTTCTGGCTTCAGTAATTTTATCCTCAATAGTAAAGATCATTCCCATGACTCAAATGTTGTCACTTCTATATTGGCCTTGACTTTTTATCCTCACCTCTTACATTACCAAATTGTCTCTATGCTTGAACTCATTATCATCAATGATTCCTAGGGAGGTAGATTTTGTAGGGTTAGCTAGCATGGTGCCAAGGATTTGTTTGATTCTAAATATCATCTCCTCATCATCCCTCAAGATTTTATCTAAGCTCTTTGACCAAGTACACAAACTTTGGATTTTATTAACAATTTTCTCTAATATTATGCTCATATGGGATGGGATAATGGTTTTGAAGCCATGAATACTACCCTAAATTAGTATGTTGATAAGCTCCTTTATTTTGTCTTTTTAACCCTCCCATTGGGTCATCAATTCTTTATCTATTGCATTTTTCTTGATCAATACATCTTGCCTCAGCTTCATTGAATTTAAGGAGTCAAACATGTCATATAAATATGCCTCAAACATATTTATCATTGCCTCTAGGATTGACAAGATAGTCTGTGTCTCCAGATTCTATTTTTCTTTGTCTAGGTTCTCTATCTTCTTTTTACCTCTGATACTTTTATTGAGCTAAGTTGAATGAGTATCAGCTCATCCTTTTATGTCCTCCTCATTAATAGGATGCTCACCAGGCCTCTAACCTCTAATGGGAGTTAAACTAACAAATGGTTTAACCTTATGATATGTGAACTCTTCACTTCCAACCATGGTCTTCTTGGTGGTTACCCTTTCCAATCCTATTATCTCTATATTAAACTCCAGACTAACTAATGAATCTATGATCTTTGGAGGCTGAAGAGTCTCCACCTATGTGTTTCTTGAGCTCCTAGAGTGTCCATTTATGTACCACTTGATCCTATTGTGGCAATTATTCTTTTCTCTTTTTATTCCTTCATCAAATCTAATATCCATGGCTTAACTTCATCATGGACATCAGTGTGGACTATTTGGGTCATGGCCCATGAGTGGGGTAAAGTAGGAATATTTTGCATCTTCCCATAAATGAACCATTCAGGGATAGTTGGCCCATCAATGGGGTATTCATCACTAAAAAAATTGACCTAACTTATGGGGTGAGTGAAGATCAACTTGGGCTTCTTTTTCCCAACTAAGACCAATGCCAACTCAACTTTAATTTTATGTGGGGGTGTTATTGGAACCAGGTCCAAAGCAACTTCTTTCCCTCTATCTTTTTCTACTTCTTTAACTTGGTCTTGGGGTTCCTCAGTTTATTTTTCTTCTTCATATAACCCATATGCCTCAACAAGTACTTTGAAGGAATCCTCTACTATCTCATCAGGTTCTAATGCAATCATATCCAAGAACTTTATTGGAGACTCTAGTCTTTCAAGTGGGGTTAAAGATGATCCTCCTTTACTAGGTCTCTCCTTTATTTTATCCTTTCTAGTTCCTTTTTCAACTTGTACTTGAGGCTATTACGTTCCAACTTATGGTTTTTCTAGAGGGGGTCTAGAGGATGGTATAGGTAACAAGTGATATTTTATGGTCCCCATTTGCCATATCTCACCCAATGGCTTATCATCTCCCCTAGCCAACCTATGCTCTAACTTAACATTATGCCTTTTCAACCTGGATAATACCACTGAGAAATGGGAGGCCTTCATGTATAGTGGGTTATGGACATTGGGATGATGTTTATAGGCTTTGTTTATGGTTTTGGACTTCAAATGTTTGGTGATCCTCTCATTGGCATCCCATTACCTTAATTCATCTTTTTATCAACTGAATGAGTCCCTATGTCTAGTGATAACATTCACATGTTCCCAATTTTATAATATAGTTTTATTGATTGTCAAAGGAAAGGGATGGAGGAGGTCTTTCATTTTATCTTTGAAAAATACGTAAAGAATTTGGTACGTAACTTCTTGTTCTACTAGTTTGGTGGGCACATAGATGGGTGACCTATAGGGTTATGTCAATTCACTTTTATACTTATTATTTTACAATATGGGTAGAACCAAATATCCCTTATTAACTCCACATATTTCCTTACTAGGGGGATGACCCTACTCATGGGGATCCCTATGATGGCTTCCAATAGAGTTGGATAAGCACAATAAAAAATAAACTACATATTGTGTCTCTATTTGAATATGTGAAGCTTAGAATAATGATGGGAGATAGTAGGTCTCCCATTAGGTGACCCTATCTAAGAGGGCATTAAGTAGATAGGACATCATGTAGAAGTGTTTTTTGTTTTTCCTTTTGATGGTTGTGAAATGTGATTTCAAATGGATATTAATCATCTAACCCAATGTAGGAGTAAATCCCTTCTCTACCATAAAGTAAACATAGGGCACCTAGAATTTATCAATATGTGTGATAAAGGGGGATCCAGATAACCTATTTATTAAGGTCCTAATTATCTTAATCCCCTCCCTAAATTAGACAATTGGGATTTTCCATATGGGGTCCTATATTACTTGGGTTCCAGTGAGTAACCATGGGGCAAGGATTATTTTTAAGTTATGCTTTCCAGTCCACTCTTTAACGGTTGGCAAGTCTATCTGGGTATTACATAGTTTATAGTAGATTTAAAAATCAAGGGGGGAAATATATTCTATTTTCTTAAAACTATGCTCATGAACTATCCAATCTTTCTCAATTTTATAATCCTTGAAAAGAAGAAAAAGGACATCGATGTAGTGTAATACCTCAAGATTTGTGGTAGCATAGTGGAGGCTAGTCATCTAGATAGAGACTAAGTCATTTTATATCTACAAGATGGTTACATTATTCTATTCTTCCCTTGTAAAATATTTCATCTCTTCAATGGTCGAAAAGGGTTTAGACCAGTTCTTATTCCAAGTATTTAGTACTATAGTATCTAGGTTTATATCATCAAAAACTCTTCCCTCATTATTTAAAGTTAAGTACCACTCAGCCTCATCCATTTTTTGTGGTTTGCAACATACCATGGCTATGAGACTTGAAATTTTTTTACCAGTGGATTGAAATTATTCTTTGGGTTAACTTATTCTTGCTTAGATTACAATTGAACTCTTATCAATTTGACTATGATTAATCTAAGTTAAAATTAAGAATTTTATGGATGTTAGGGATTTATGAAGATTTAATGGTGATGGCAGCTTAGACTTAGTCTCATTCATGTCTCAAATTTGATTTAGACCTCCATATTTATATATTTTCCTTTTCAAGCAAACAAAATCTTTATTTTGTCATTTTATGCTTGTGTGGTGCCTACATGGTATCCAATTTAAAACTTTCATGGCATTTTTAATAAATTCCTTAAAGGAACTAGCCATTATCTTTTAAAAACCATATTTTCCCCTCATACCATTAGATCCTATTTTATGTATCAACACAAATCATTGATGTGATCTTAGGGCTTGAGATTCATTGGTTGATTTATGTCAGGTCTTGTGGTTGTGCCAATTAGCACCTTCATGGGCCACCTGGGCTCTACAATCTATCAATGAATGCACATTCACCATGTGTTAATCCTATAGACACTTGGGGTCTCATTGAATAGTCTCCATTAATTTCACTCCATCCAATCAATTAGTCCCACTAAAGTACAAACCATTGATCACTATCTGAGTAGATGCACATCATTGGTTTGATGGATCAAAGGTTTTAGATCATTGGGTCTTTTCAGTCCATTTGATCATCCTCTATGAGAAGTGAGATTAATTGATCCTATAAATAGCATGAAATTTAATTAGTGTCAATACATAGGAAGGGACTAAGGCTAATTACTTTAGGCTAAGGTTTATTTCATGTTAATAAATACGTCATAAACTTTAGGCTAAAATATTTTATCTTAAGTTTTCAAAACATATATAAAAGGGACCTAGGTTGAATATTTTAGGCTAAAGTTTATTTCATGATAATAAACTCATCATAAAATTTAGGCTATAATATTCAAGCTAAGTCTTAGAATACACCTAAAGGGGGCCCAAATAATAAGTGGTCCAAATGTTAGGTTTCAACCTACGGTTTTATCATATCAATAAACATGATAAAACCTTAGGTTAAAAGCATTTAAATTTAAGTTTTATGTCACATAAACCTTTTTAAAATAAGAATTAATATAAGCCTTCATCTTAAGGTTTATTTAATTTAAATAAATGCAAATGGAACTTTAGGAAATAGACTTATATTTAGGCTATATCTACAAATATTTAATCCACAAGTTTATTTTATCATTTGAAGTTCAAAGATTCTAAGTGTTTGAATATCTTCCAATGGGTCCCATTGATTTTTAATGCAAACCATAAGATTTTAACAACATTTTAAACTATATCCTTATGTTTAAGCAAAATAATTGATGAGCATAAATTTGATGGCCTTACAGACATCAATGATAGCCTCACGAGAATCAGATAATGGTTGTGAGAACATCAAATTTAAGTTAATGGATCATTAGGTTTGATGGGCTTAAATTTGAAGATATCACAAATGTTAATGACAGTCTCACAAATGTCAAATGATGGTCACAAAAATTTCAATTTTAAGATCATGAAGTCATTTTGGTTCATAGATCTTGGATTTGATACACTTCATTAGATCACTTGGTCCTAATCAAGTACAGACTGTTGATCAAGATTTGAGTAGATACACACCATTGATTCTTGTAATCATAAAGGAGATCCAGTTAACTTGGGACCATGTCATAAAAATTAGACTAAGACAAAAACCTAAGACTATAAGAATAATAAAAATAAGTCCCCTTCAAATATAATAGTCATAACCTAAGGCCTTATCCTAAGGTTCTACTATATTAAAATACAATGAACCTTAGGATAAAACTTAGTTTAAGTCCAAATTTTAATGCATGGGGATTATTTGTTATCAGGGTCAAATACAAGAGTGTCAAATGGTAGCTTCTTAGGGCTCCTAATCTTTTGAATTTTTTGGGCCACATTCACTCTATTAGATCAATCCATGTGAGTAACCTCAGACCATTGTTCTTGATCTAGATACTTGCACTTGATTAGCTTAAGCTCATATCATAAAATGGGATCCATTTAAACATGGGGATGATCTTGCATCATTTGATCATAGATCATGCTTGAGTGTGGATTGTTGATCATGATCTATGTAGATGCACACCATTGGTCAATAGATCAAGGCTTTTAATTTCATCAGGCTTCCTACACTTCATCAAATCTTTCTTTGTGATGAAGTGAGAGCCATTGGATCTATAAAGAAGTAAGGTGATTAAGTTAGGATGCAGATTAATATAGGAACTTAGGCTAAAGTTTTAAGACTAAGGTCTCATTTATCTTGAAAAATAGAATGAGGCCTTAGGGTTAAGAATTTCATCTAAGCATATGTCAATAGGGACCATGCTAAGACAAAAATACCTTGTAAACATAAATATTAGATCACATTAAAAACATATGGAATAGAAGGGGGAAAATAAAATGGGACCAAGCATGATTTTTAGGATAAGGTTTGGTTGTGTTGAAAAATAATACCAAGCCTTAGCATAAAATTTAGGCTTAAATCCAAAGTTAATCCAAAACATTCCTACCAAATCTATTCTTACTAAAATTTGAATTCAAATCAAAGGTTTAAGCTAGGGTTTACCGAATGAGGGTTTCATCACATTAATCCAACTATGAGCTACCATAAATTTAATACTAGTAAAAGTATGAGTATGGATAATATATAAATTCCAAGCATGATCCATAATAAACTCCATGAAAATTACAACTTAAGACACAAGGATCAACTATTAGCAATAATAGGCAAGGTTAAACAAAACCATGAAAAAATGGGCCAATTTCATCAGGTGTGGATGATATTCAAATTCTTGTAAAGTGTAAATTATCAATATTTTAGCATTAAGGTTCAAAGTAATCACAAGGGTCCCTATTTTTTATAAATGGGGGTATTTTGACCTCAATAAATCATGAATTTCAAGCGAAACATAGCAATATGTTATAACTTAGAGACTCTGGTTTAGACAAATAACTAGGTCATTCATCTTACTTGAATAATGCCATTATCAAGATTAGTTCATGGTTGAAAAAAGCATTACATGTGTATAATTAGGATAAAATATAAAATCATACCCATGTTGTGTGTGTGTTTTGATTCCAATTACTATTTTCCATGGGTTTTAAGAGGATAAATTCCAAGTTTCATACCTTTAATCATTAACATTGACTTAGAACATGTTTAGATATTCATTAAGAACCATGCCTCTAGTTTAGGGAAGGCTTCAACATTACTCTAATACCAACCAAACATCCATATACCTTAAAAAGATGCCTTTGGATCTACTCACATCCTTGATCAACTACCAACCAGGCATCCATAGCCCTAGTGGAGATTACTAGAATCACCTTTTCTTGAGCAGATCTTGAATTTGCAATAAGTTCTTATTTTTTTATAGTTTTGTGTCTTTTAGGATTTCAACAATGGTTGGGAATCAAGGTATACATGTCTAAGGATTTGGTCAAGTGTATGATCTTCATATAATCATATATGGTTGCAACCTTTATCCTAGGCAAGGATGTTTATTAAGTGTAAGGATGATTTTACCTTAATGGATTGAACTTTCATTCTACATGTGAAATTTGTCTTAAAATGAGGTTCAGGTCAAGACAATGTTTAAGGTCTTATGGAATGGTTAACTTATTCATGGGTCCTTACTAATTTTTTTAAATCATAACATTTATACATACCTCAAATCCATGGTCAACATATGTATTCAGTTCATACCAAAATTTCTAAACTTATATTGTTTCAAGAAAACTAAGGATCTTTAAGTTGAGGTCTATCCAAAAGGACTTATTGGAAGTAAAGAAAAAAAAATAAGAAAAAAACACACAACAAAAAGTAGCAAAGAAAGAAGAAAAAATATATACATACTTATGTACAAATAAGTGATAGGAATAAATATCTAAAGGAAAATATCTATCCAACCTACACTAACTGTAATCATCTTACATATTTACTCCATGAAGACCCCAAGAGGAGCAATAGAGAAATAGTGATTGAGATACTACCCATTGGTGGGTAGTGTGAACTCTACTCCTTGTAGATATTTTAGCTTAAGGGTGTTATGTCTAAGTGTATCTGAAATTTGATAGGGGCCAAACCATAAAGGTGTAAACTTACCATGTTTTCCCTTGGGTTCAAATGTTTTATCCCAAATAAGAACCAAATCTCCTTGTTTGAACACCTTGATCTTTGATATTTTGTCAAACCACCTTTTTGTTGTAGTTTAGTGTCTAATAAAGTTAGTAAAAGCTTCTTCTAATGCATATTCCATCTGAATAATGTTCAATATCCTTAAGTTTTCAAATTCTTGATCCTCCTCCATATACTCTTGCATAAATTCATAAGTTGGCAGCTTGATCATGATGGGGAACATAGGCTCCTAGCCATATACTAGCAAAAAGAGAAATGATTTAAGATCTTGCTTGAATCTTGTTCTATCTACCTAAAGGGATTACTTGAGAATATTATGCCATGTTCTAGGTTTGTATATAATATACTTCTTAATGGGTTTCACCAAGTTCTTGTTCATTTATTCAGATACTCTATTACCTTGAGGATAATGGTTATATAAGAACTTGAGGATAATAATATTATCATATGCCCATTTTGTCATCTCTATGGCTATGAATGATGACCCATTAACACATACCAAAGATATTGGAGTCCTAAATTTTGTGTGTATGTTTTCTTCTAAAAACTTGATCACTTATTTTGTCCTACATTGTTTAGTGGCTACTACTTCAGTCCACCTAGTGTAATAATCAATAGCTATCAGAACATACTTGTGACTTTTTGATGAGTTAGGGTTGATTACCCCTAAAAAATTTATTCCCCATTGGGTAAAGGGATTATCAATCATGACTAGTTATAAAGGCATTCCTGCCTTTGGCTCCTTAGTGTTGAAGATCTGGCATGAATGACAATATCTCACATACTTATGAGCATAATTAAAGATGGTGGGCCAATAATAGCTAGACCTAAGGATTTTTTGAGTTTTTTTCTCTTAAAGGATGCCCACTTCATAACTTCTCATTACATCAATATCTTCTTCCTTGGAAACACATCTTAGGTATACACCTTCAAAGTTATTTTAGTACATGAATCAATTTTTTATGAGGTAGTGAGTTGTATTGAGCCTTAGATCTCTCTTATGTTCCCTAGTTAACCCTATAGGACAAGTTTCATTAATTATTAATTAATAAATGGATTCATACCATTAATTAACTTAGAATCTTTTCTTATCAACTTGAATAATAGTTATCTTAGGGTTGGTATTGGCAATCATTTGAAACATACCTTGACATCTTACCATTTTTGCAGTTTTATCTCTATGTCATATTCTTCGAAGATAGACATCCTCTTAACTCTTCACTGTCCAAGTTCACATTGTATTAGCATTTACTTAGTGTCTAGATATAGTAAAATATCATGCATTTTTTTCCTTAGAATGTAATGCCTGAATTTATTGATAGCTTTAACTAATGCAAATGCTTGTTTATCAATTAAAGGATAATTTAACTTAGCATTTTTCAAATTAGTGCTCATGAAAGAAAAAATGTGGTCAGATCCTTGTATTTTTTGAGTTAAAACAACAAAAATAGTGTGGTCAAAGGAGAAACAATAGAGGTAAAAATCCTTTGAAAACTCTATACTTATCAATATTGGAGCCTAGCTTGTTACACATTTGATGTCCTCAAAGGCCTTCTTGGATTATTTATTCCATGAGACTTTAGCATCCTTCTTCAACATATCATTCAATGGTTTGAAAATCTCTACAAATATAGAAATGAATTTTTTCACAATGTTTATTTTACCAAGAAATGATTTCAATTCTTTTTTCTATTGGGAGGCTCTATCTTGGATATATCTTCCACTCTTTTAGAATCTATGTAAATTTCATCTTTAGTGATAACATGGCCTAATAGTTTACCTTCATTAACACAAAAAATAATCTTCTTAGGGTTAAGGGAGATCCCATACCTTCTGCACCTTTCAAATACTTATTGTAGATATATGAAATGGTCCTCCTTATTCTTAGAGAAAACAATTAGATCCTCCATGTAAATTATGATACACTTACCAATTAAGCCTTGGAATGTGTGGTCCATGACCCTTTGTAAAGTGGCTCCTAAATTTATCAATCCAAAAGGCATTATCTTGTATTCAAAGGTGCCCCACTAAATTATTAAAGTTTTATTCACTTTGTCTTCTTAGTCTACCATCACATGATTATATCCTAAAAATCCATCAAGAAATGACATCATGGCTAAACCAGAAATAATTTGTATTACCTGGTCAAGAGAGGGAAGAGATAATTATCCTTTTCAGATGCTTTGTTTATATTTTTAAAGTCAATACATAGTATAATTTCACTATTTTCCCCTAAATAGCACTAAATTGGTGACCCAAGTAGAGTGGCTAATGGGAAACACAATTCTAGCATCTAACAGTCTCTTGACTTCTTTAAAATCATTGGTTCTAAAATAGGATTCATAGGTCTTTGTTTCTACTTGAAGGGTTTGCAACTTTCCTTGAGAGGTATAGTATGGATGATGAATCTTGGATCAAATATCTTCAATTCATCATAAGGAAAATCTATAACATCTTTGTATTTTGTTAACAACTCTTTGGGTCTCTTATTTTCACCACTAGTGTAGGATTTTCTAATGTTAACCAATTGAGGTTGATCTTGAGGTCTAATATCTACTGCATTATAATATTTTCCACTTAACTTGGGAAACTTAGAAGCTTCATCTAACTTACCTTGATAAAAAAACCTTTTCAAGGAAATAATACCTTTGTGGATTTTGTTATCATTCAACTAAAGGACTTTTTCATCAAACTTTCCTTCTCTAAATGCATTTTCATCAACCTCATCAATGATCTAAGCCTCAAATACTCCTGAACTAGTCATGAATTTTAGGATTTATTTGTAATCACTAAAGACCTATAGATGATTCATGTTATCTAAGATAGAAGGGCAACGTATCATATCAATATTAAAGTTTGGGGAATCTTGGTCAGGCATGATATTGGCTATAGCAAAGGCAAGCTCATCAATAGCTTTATTTTCTTCCCTAGGGATAGAAACAATATTTAAGGCATCAAAATATTCCTCTAGATCCTATTGTAGACACCAAAATTGTGTCTAACCCTTATCGTCCTCCCCTTAACCCCCATTTTATTCTCCCATACCTATTTAACCCCTGTCAACTATTTTCCCACGATCCTTGCCCCTAGCAGCATGTAAAAATGAGTAGAAAGCTAAAACTAGCCTTTGTCCCCATTCTGCATCTGTCAACATCGATCACTACTTGGCCGACATCACCGACGTCAATCACTACTCAGCCGACATCAGTGGTCCTACTGGCGTCGATTATCCTTAATACTACGTTCTCGACCCGAATGCAGGATCTGTTATCCATTATCTGTTATCCGTTATCCGTTATTCATTATTCAGTTGCCAATCAGTTTCGTGACCGGTTATCAGACCTTCTTTCAAAACATTCTTTCACTCGACCTTCAGAACAATCAGCCAACTTTTGCATCCAATCAATCTTCAATCAAATCTATGGTATTCTCTCTCTCTGGTACAGGTATTCTACTTTAGTCATCTCGCTAGAGGTTTGCTACATCAAACTTCTGCAACACACCGAAACATCAATTATGTCTCCTACTCTGTCTTCAACATGTAACAAGTAAGCATTTATTCTATGCTTTCATTTTTTTCTCTCGTTATTGTTTTTAATTGATATTACCACCCTAACTTAGATTCAGATTATAGACCCGACTCGACTTCCTCCCGTATCACCTCTATCCACCATTTTTAGAATATACAGTCTGTAACTCTACCTAGATTTCTACACAAACCCCCAAATAATCCCTCTGACTCTCAAACCAGATCCCTAACCCTCAGACAAAAACTTCAGACCATTCTGCAATCCTAAAACCCTGTCTAGACCTGGCCAGACCCCATCCAAAAACTACTACCCCGACCGACGCCGGTCATTACCCCTACCAACGCCGGCACTTTAACTGACGTCAGCACCCTTCCTTGACTGATGCCGACACAGAGACCGACACCAGTGACTGTGTATATCAATTTTCTGCATATCAGGTACACATTTTGCTTTTTTTCTTTTATTTCTTTCATTCTATCTTTCACTATTTATGTTTTTATCAAATATTCTATTTTTAATCAGTGGGTTGATATCCCTTAAGGAAGTCTTCGTACTTCAGGGATCAAGCTTTTTCTTGACAGCCCACCATCTCCTCATTTAACGTTTTTCATGTTTTAGTCTCTTTTTCTTTGTAGCTGTCATTCCTCCATAACCAAAGAGGAGTACCTTCCAACGTCTGATTTCGGTGCACACGACTACATCCAGGTAACATCTAACCTTGACCATTCTTCTTAGTTTCTTAATTCCTTCTTTGAATGTAAAAAGTGAAATAGCGTAGAAACATTCTAGCACGCCCGATGGGACCCTAGGGCCTTCCTTGGGTTCTTTCTTTCTTTCTTTTCATATAGGTGCATTAGGTTTCTCCCTTTTCACCTCTTTCATCTCTTCTAAACGACACCATCAGCAGGACTAAAAAGAACTTTTCTTTCTTTTCTTGCACTTCTAGACTAGTCAAAAATCATATTCTTCAACCCTTTCTCAACTTGTTTTCATTCCAACTTCACATTTTGACTTGGGCTTAAAACACTTTGCATTCATTTCTGCTTGCTTGCATTTCTTAGACCACACCTAGTAATTAATAACCGCATCATGAATTAATCTAGTCCACTTTATGTTACATGACCAAACCACTTGCACAAAATAAACATCTTAACTTACCTGAGACAAGGGCCGACTGGGATTTCATCACCCAGTGGATACCTTACCCGTCCTGGCGATCTTACTTGGATTTCATCACCAAGGGGAAAGCCCACTCTGTTCTCTAGCAGAGTCTAATCTCTAGGGGAAGTATATTTTGGCTAAGCGAGACCAGCTTATCACTGGACTTGTGAAGTGAATGGAACTTGCTCCTTAGCACCAGGCCAAGTACAGAACCTAACACAGACTTTTGAGCACCATAACTAACATGAAACCATCCATAGACTACTTCTTTTAGGACCCGACTCAAAAGCCAATCTTCCTCTACACATATTCTAAGGCATAAGCCACTATAATCCTAATAATTTACTCCTAGGGTTTTTTTTTAGGATCTGCTTGTGTTCTTCATATTTTCTATTCTTATCTACTTGTTTGAGCTTGTGAGGACATTCTTTCTTGCCTTGAATGGTTTTGACTCTTAGCCAAGCCAATGCTTTAGTCGATCATGTGAGGCATCACTTGCTTCCATCTACCCCATCCATAACCAGTCCTATAATGGAGTTCCACTCAGAGACTGAAAGAACTCCTACTAGACCATCCCCGACCTAGACTCCTATTGTCCTAGAAGGGGACCAAGATTTTGCACAATTCTTAGACCTCAACCTCAAAGCCTTGCAGGATTATCTCGCAAATAGCCGAATGCAAGACTCCTTGGGTAATCCAATTTACGAAATGCCGACCTCTTTTCTCGAGACTGTGACCGTATCAACAGCATCCATAGTTCAACCTTTAGACACCCAGGCTATTGCCTCGACCAATGACCAGCCTTTTACCAACCATCCAAGTGTGGCCTCTCCCTCCATCTTTAGGCCCACTTCCACCAGGGTTTTGGCCCCCTATCAACCTCAGCCCACTCAACCACTCTCTACCCCCTTTCAGAATCTGGTCATCTCTATTCCACCTACCCTTTCTCCTATCAACACTAGGGTGGCTACCTATCCATTAGCCCATGTTACCACTAACCAACCTCCCGTGGCAACATCGATCCTAGCCATGCCTTCTACCCAACCATCTTTAGTCTCCTCTTCTATCCCTACGACTAGTCATCCATACGTTGCACCCTTACTGGTACAACCGACTACGTCATATGCCTCTTCTAGCCTCTTTCAAGTGCCTTACAATCTAGGGGGCACTCCACCCACCAATCCGTTTGTAGATATCATCAAAATGCTGATGGACAAGATGTCTAGTCTAGAGACCTCCGTTTTTGGCTCACGTAATACTCTCTCATATGAACAAATTTGCAATGATCCCATTCATCCTTCTGTCCCGACCAGGCCATATCCCAGCCAATGGGAACTTCCTATGTTTTCTCATTTTAAAAGCAAGGAAGACACACAACATCACTTATGGGCATTCAAACATGCCTGTTACCTTATCGCCCACGACGATGCATTGCTTTTACGCACGTTTCCTATGTCTTTCTCAGGTGTTGTGCTTGACTAGTATAGCTCCCTTGCTAGCCATTCCCTCTTCATGTTCACTCAGCTAGCCCAACTCTTCCTTGATCATTTAACTATCAACATCACCAAGAAGATCTCAATCACAGACCTCTATTCTATTCACCAATTCGAGGATAAATCCATTGCTGATTTCATCGCTCGATGGAGGGGCCTCATCAATCAACTCTCCTTTTCCTTACCCCAACCTGAACTTATTAAACTTTTCTCCCAAGCCTGCACCAAACATATTTCTTCCACCTTAAGGGTTTAGACCTTTTGTACTTTTGACGAAGCCTTCATGATGGCCCACAAACTTGAGTTACGTGCCATCGAGGAGAATAAAGTCAAGTTGCGGAGCAAGAATCCCAACTCCAAGACTAATGACCCCTCTTTTAAGCCTTCCTCATCCAATCCTAAATCTAAAGCTTCAGCAAATGCTATGGTTGTTAGATCTTCCTCCTCTTCCCCTTCAACTAACCAGCCTAAACCATCCATGTCCCAAAGCATCACCCGCCAATTCTAGTAGAGATACGTACAATGACAGTATACTCCACTCAAAGAATCATACGCATCTGTGCTGGAAAAACTCATCAAATAGGGGGTCCTCAATCTCCCCCAGATCTGACCACCTCCACAATTTGATCCCTCACGTGTCATCCCTGCGTGGTATAGGGAAAATGACTTCTGTAACTACCACCGTGTTAAAGGCCATGACACGAGCAACTATAAAACCCTTAAAAACATAATCCAAGACATGCTTGAAAAGGGTGACCTCATCCTAAACAATCCCAATGCACCACCTAATCAGGGTATCGACATCTTCAACAACCATTCCCCAATCATCCACCAACTCACAACAATGTCCAGACCTTGATTGACAACACTCATGAACACAACATTCAAACAGTCAATATGGTCTCGCCCTTCATCCCTGACCAGACTCTTTCACAACCTCAAGAGGTGAGTCCATCCATCAGTCCATCACATGTGGACGAACCTCTTTCTCCAATTATTTCTTCATCAACCTATCTCATCTTGGAGAACGCCTCGACCTTAACATCACCACCGGTTTCACAGTCCTCCTTCTTGCTGCCCATGGAGGACCCAACCCTTCCTACTCCTCGACCGCAAGTGGAGGGCACAATCATCCCTGCCCTTTACCTATTTGAGGAGCCTCATTCTCCAGTTTCTTCTCCACCCAGGGAAGAACCTGCCTCTCCTTCATCTCCAACCAAAGACAAACCTGTCACGACTTCATCATGCCTTGGGGCTGAGATTACCACACCTTCGGTCCCAAAACTATCAACATCTTCTCAAGAACCCAAACCTCACCCAACATCTTCTCAGCCATTTTCTCGATTAATGGAGAAACTCAAACTTCTCCCTTCAAGGAAAGTGGAGCATCAGGTATTATGGGAGCATCTCATAGCTCTTCAACATGCCCGTGCCCTCTCATCTCATGCTGCTAATCCTCCCATGGCAGAATCTCCCAAGACTCTCAACAAAAACCAGACTTCCACTTCTAGACTGTCTACACCTCAATCAACAGCATCAGGAATGAAACCCTCATCTACCCTGTCTAAACCTATCAAGTCACTTGGCGTTCACCCTGTCTCCAACCTCACTCATCCACAAGTGAAGGTGGACTTAGACCAAACTTTGACCAATAGTAGTCTTCAAATCAAATCAAAGAAGACTGCCAAACCACAGAGGTGAACTCCTCCTCCCCCATCACCATTGCCCTCCATTTTGGGCCCTCATCCTTTGACCTTGACCAAAGCCCTCCCCACTCATACCTCTAATCAAAACCAATTTCCTCCTCTACTTCCTTTGCCTACTGCTAGCCTACCCTCTCCCAAAAATGTGGTACCTCTCATGAAGAATGTACCATCTCTACCTGCCACCGCACCATCAACCCAGAAGGTGGTACAGAAGCCTCCTCCAACTCTGCCCAAGCAAAAGTCACCAACATCGCACACATCGATGAGCATGGACCCTTTAGTGGGCTCATACTCTTTGATCTTGCACTAACTTTTGTACACTTCCAGCATAACTCTTTCACCCATCAGGCCTTTCCAACCCCTCAGGTCTAAGCCCTCCTGGTTCGACGACATGAAGATTTACTTATACCATCGTACGCTAGGACAAAATACTGAGACTTGCTATGCCCTCAAGGCCATCATTCACTGCTATCTAGAGAAAGACACTCTTCTCTTTTAGGACACTCTCGACCGACCCCTGACTCCTTCTCATAACCCTCCAACCTCTTTAAACCCATCAGCATCTCATCAACAGGTTACAACCCCTTTATCTCCTTCACCTCCTATCTTTGAAATCAATGCCATTCACATAACCACTAGGTCACAAAAGGAAAAGGCAAAAGAAAAATCCACCATTCCTTGGACCTACCCTTTCGTCAATCCACCTCAACCACCCAAGCCTAAGATTTCTATCCTTGGCACACCTCAACCCTCTTCTTCTTCCTCTTCAGGGGTAATTCATGACTCCATGTTGAAACAACTTCACCAGATGCCTATGAAGATGTCTCTCTATGACCTCATCCAAACCTCACCTCAACATCATCAAGCCCTCATCAGAGCCCTGCAGGTAGCGGAGGTCCAACACGAGGACCCCCAACCACTTTCTACCCTTGTCCACTCTTTAGCCCCTGTTGCCTCCATCACATTCAGCGATTTTGAGATTCCCACATCCAACACAGAAGATCAAGACGTTGCCCTCTTCATCACTGCCTATGTTGATTGGACATGCATTAAATGCATTATGATCAACGAAGGCACCAACATCAACATTATCTCCACCCATGCCTTTGATCAATTGGCTCTTCCCAAGAATTGCGTCTCCAAAACTGACACAATCTTGCACTCCTTTAATGACACCACTACCACGACCATTGGCACAGTCATCCTTCACATCTACGTTGGTCCATGCATAGTCCTAGAGCTCTTCTATATCATCGAAGGAGAGCTTTAATACAACATGTTGTTGGGCCAACCCTGGATCCGCGCCATGGCCTGTGTCCCCTCCACCCTACACCATTGTGTGAAATTCAAGCACGATGGGCAAGTCCACACCATTCCCACTGACCCTTCACCCTTCAAAACTTGTAACACCACCTACCATCCAAATGACGTCCTCATTCCTATCAAGCCATCAATCTCGGCACTGCCTCCATCTGTGAAAGCTTTGACCAGTTCACAACAGGCAGTCGCCCTCACACCTCCCATTTAAGCGATGACCACAGACCCCATAGAAGACATCTTCTAAAGACTTTCATTGGGGGAGTATCACTTGATAGCCTTAGACATGTTCCAAACTCCACAAGAGTATGGACGCCTTCACCATAGCCCTAGTTATGACCATCAGATCGAGATGGTCGTGCCTTATGGTCCTCCTCAGCTCCAAACCAACCTTGTCTATGGGGGGCTTGATCAAGCTCCTACTGATGGCAATCCTCTTTCTTCACCTTAACCTTTCACATTAGACTTCTCGTTTCTTGGCAATCCTGCCTTTGCACACACTTACCTTTATAGGTGTGCATAGAAGGGTTTTGGTTTTAGATGCTATGAGCAGGGCTCCCATCAGCACATCGAGCCGCTCAACGATGACAATGCCAAGAAACGATATGGCCTGGGATATCATGACCCCACTCAGGCCTCCATAGACCTTTGCCCTGAGCCAACCATTGACCAATCTCCAGGCTCACCCATTCCTCCTTCACCTACAGAATTGGTGGTTTCCATCCCTCCTAACTTTTTCAATGCCTAAACGCCATTCACTTGGGAACCCCTGACCTATCAACCAGGTGGGGTACCCAGATCTCTCCCCCTCATCTTCTCTCCATCTCATCCACATTGGGTGTTAGACATTCTTCCTACCACCAAATCACTAGGGGGAGTTCAACTTTATACTGCCTATCATGACCTCAACCAAACACCAATCTCGACCTGGCCCTTGACCAGTCTTGACAAATCTACAACCACATCAACCAACTTCTTAATCATCATCAGCACGTGACCAATATGGAGCGAAGTAAACGAGGCAAGTTTGCCCCTAATTGGCTCGAACCTTTCATTATCACACACAAGTATGGATCAGGGACTTATCATCTATCCTCTCTTGATGGATGACCAAAACCTGAGCCTCTTAATGCGTTGCATCTGCGACCATTCTACTGCTAATCGAGTACTCGTTCACTTGACATTTAACTTGAGCTCGTCCCTTGAGCAATCCCCATCCTCTTAGTCCTAATTCCTTTCATCCCTACTCCCCTTAACAATTCCTCTATAACCCTTTTATACAGTATGGATGCTTTGTCCTAATAAAAGGGAGCCCTTAACCTTCTATAAACTTGTCCATGACTCACATTTATGTCAAAACAAATCAAGATGTCAAAATATCCATGATCACCATATCAATATCAAATTAAAAAGATAGACTGATCCCTTGAAGGATAGTTGTACTATCATTGCTATAGCTTATAGACTGCTCCCTCAAAGGATAGCTATTCAAAAGCCCTTATATTAAGCAAAATTCTAGACCACTCCCTCGAAGGATAGCTATGACTAATCTGGCAATAAATAGCAATCTTTCTTAGAAGCTTCCCACATTGATCAGCTTCACAACTAACCACCAAGCACAATGACATCTCTATATAGGCTTCCCGCATTGATCAGTCTGCACAAAAACAAAAAAATGAGTCATGGACTTGACTTATAGTTGTCTCAAGGTCTCCCATAAAAAAGGGTTAGGTTATCTCTGCTCTTAAAACGGGTTACCCTATTTCCTCTTATCCTAACACTTGCTCAAGGGACTTTGAGCTCACTTTAATGTCAAAGTGATTCAATTACCTCTCTAACACAACATATGGTCAATGACGTCATGCATGAATGGGGCTCTTGGTTCTACTAACCCCTATCTATGCTATCATTCTGGTCATTGTCAATGAAAGAGCAATATGCCTTTCACTTCTTCTACACTTTGGTCACGTTCAACTTCATCACTTGTCAAACCTAATCAACTCAACTCAACTCTCTTTTTAGGCCACTCCCATAGCCTATTCACACTAGTTTCTCTGGACACCAATACACATGGAAACTATCGACCAGACGCAATTTATGTTAAGCATAAACCAATACTTGCTGAAGCATAAATAGACCTCAATTCATCTTTAGCATACATCCATCACGAATATGGAAAATTTCTAGGGATGAAAGACCCCTCAACCAATGTTGCAGAATACACCATTTGGAAAAGGCTATAACATCGTTTTCTCCTCATCATTTCGACACATGACCAAACCAATCATCGACCAATCTTCTCAACTAGTTTGAACTACATTGGTCTGAGGCCCTTCACACAAGGGCTATGTAGGTAGCACGCAAATGACATAACATCTTCTGGGGTTAGCTTGACCACCCTCGTTTGTTCATCTCTTTGATGGACAAACCTTCTTTCCTCCTTTTGACCATGACCTTGCCCTTGACCAAGACCAATCCCTTTGACCCTTCCTCCCTTTTAAGGAGAACTACATTGGCCTGAGGCCCTTCACACAAGGGCTATGTAGGCATCACTCAGATCACATAACGTCTTCTGAGGTTAACTCAGCCACATCCTTTCGTCCATTCCTCTCCCTCGACCAATGACCATTAAAGATCATGCCTATCTCCTCTGACTTGGACCACTTCCAAGACAATGTTGCCTTGGTTGTTTTTGCATGTATGCTACCTCATGACTGGTTAGCCAAATTGTGTGCAGACTATATTTTGGACCCTCACAAGTATAGGATCGCAAGCCGGTTGATCCACACTACTTGTGACTTTTTCGTGTTTCTAGGAGCACTTCTTAAGCCCGGGATACCTGGAACACGATGACCCATTGGAGCTACAGCTTTAATTGAATAACTCGATCAGCTACGACCACATGCTGGGGCTCAATTACTTCAATTTTGGCACTCCTCGACCCTTGACCTATGACAATTTGACCTAACCATCTTGTGAAGTGGTATGCGCACAATCACGACTTTTGTAGCATTCACCCTCACCCCTTTTTTCATCTACTCTTTGTCAAATCAGCACTCAATTCCCGATTCCCTTCCCTCAACTCCTTCTTTGAGGGAGAATACCTCATCCATAATCAGGGCAATCCACCTCCTATTTTTTGTCTTGCAATTCATTCGAATAACCAACAAGATAGAATCGACCTTATCCCACACTTGGGGTAACTAACTCCTATTTTTGTCTTGCAATTCATCTAGAACAACCAACAAGACAAAAAGGGGCAAATGTAGACACCAAAATTGTGTCTAACCCTTGTCGTCTTCCCCTTAACCACCATTTTATTCTCCCATGCCTATTTAAGCCCTATCAACCATTTTCCAATGAGCCTTGCCCCTAGTAGCATGTAAAAATGAGCAAAAAGCTAAAATTAGCCTCTGTCCCCATTCTTCATCTGCCGACATCAGTCACTACTCGGTTGACGTTGCCGATGTTGGTTATCCTTAATACTACGTTCTCAACCTGAATGTAGGATCCGTTATCTGTTATTTGTTATTCAGTTGCCAATCAGTTTCACGACCGGTTATCGAACCTTCTTTCAAAACATTCTTTCACTTGACCTTCAGAACGATCAGCCAACTTTTGCATCCAATCAATCTACAATCAAATCTCTGGTATTTTCTCTCTTTGGTACAGGTATTTTGCTTCAGTCATCTCACTGGAGGTCTGCTACATCAAAATTTTGCAACATGCCGACAACATCAATTATGTCTCTTACTCTGTCTTCAACATGTAACAGGTAAGCATTTGTTCTGTGCTTTCATTTTGTTCTCTAGTTATTGTTTTTAATTGATATTACCACCTTGACTTAGATTCAGATTACAGACCTGACTTGACTTCCTCCCATATCACCTCTATCCACCCTTTTCAGAATATACAGTCTGTAACTCTGCTCAGATTTCTACACAAACCCCCAAACAATCCCTCTGACTCTCAAACCAGCTCCTTAACCCTCAGACGAAAACTTCAGACCATTTTTCAATCCTAAAACCCTATCCAGACCCAGCCAGACCCCATCCAAAAACTGCTGCCCCGACCGACGCTGTGCCGGCACTTTAACCGACATCGGCACCCTTCCTTGATCGATGCCGGCATAGAGACCGACACTGACGACTGTGTAGAGCAATTTATTGAATATCAAGTATGCATTTTGCTTTTTGTCTTTTATTTCTTTCATTCTGTCTTTCACTATTTCTGTTTCTGTCAAATATTCTATTTTTAATCAGTGGGTTGATATCCCTCAAGGAAGTCTTCATACTTCAAGGATCAAGCTTTTGCTTGACAGCCCACCATCTCCTCATCTAATGTTTTTCATGTTTTAGTCTCTTTTTCTTTCCAGGTGTCATTCTTCCATAGCCAAAGAGGATTACCTTCCAACATCTAATTTTGGTGCGCACGACTACATCCAGGTAACATCTAACCTTGACCATTCTTCTTAGTTTCTTAATTCCTTCTTTGAATGTAAAAATTGAAATAGCGTAGAAACACCTATATTATAAATTTTTACTTATTGAGGAATGATATTTTTTACTAATACTTGCTTCTTACTTAATTTACTACTAGTTCTAAGTCACCATAAACTAGTAGTTCTTTGACTTTGTTTTTGACAGCAAATTGCAAGCCTAAGATGTGAGCCTCATATTCTACAAGGTTATTCATGCAAGGAAATTTGAGGCTATAAGAAGCATGATATTTATTACCAATAGGGTTAATTAGAATAATGTCTACTCTAGATCTAGATTTACACCTAGTCCCATCAAAATACAACTTCCATAACCTAGGCATAATATTATAAGGCTTAGGATCACACACCTTGGTAGTTTCTAGGGTGAAAACTCCTGAATTAGAATTAATTGTGTGACCCTTTCATTGATAAAATTATAATCATTAATCATGTGTTTCATTCTTAGCTCCCTTTCAACTCTAATCTGATTAGGAACTCCCTTCCAAGGTAGCCATAGGTGTGAATATTCAGTGGACATAAATCCATTTAAAGCCTTTATCCATTCTTTGCTCAAAAGTAGTCCATATGCATTAGGGATATCTACAACTTGGATATCTATAAATTATTGGCCCTTGGCTCATAATCTAATTGTATGTGGACATTTAAAAATTATCCAACCACCTTAACCCTAGACTTATCTAATTTGGTGAAAACCTATCAAACTTAATGGGGGTCAAACCAAGTTACTTACAAACACCTATAGGTATGATATTTGTAGAGGAACTAGAATCCTATAAATAGTTATGCAAGTTTTTACCAAAAATTTGGAATATAATTAAGAAGGGTGGGAACTCTATTTTAGCTTTATACATATCTATGTTTGCATTATCAATCTTAGACATTTTCCTAGATTTATTGGACAAGGATTCCAATAATAGATCTCTTTGTTATGTGATTTGTGTCAATTCATGAAAGGTAATATTATCTTTAATTTTATTCATATCCTCTAAAATATTATAGCCAATCTTATTAAAATAATTAGAAGCATCGATACTAGGCTTAGGAGTACTTCCCTTTGGAAGCTCTAGATTATTATCTGAAGTGTTATCCAAAGGAGTACCAAAGTTGTTTGGAGGAGTAGAAGTAGTCAAAAGATGCCTCTGTTCTCTATTCCTTAGAGTTTATGTATTCTTTAATAACTATTTTAAGGCATGAACTTCTTCAGGAACATCATCAAGCTCATTATCTTCCTAGAAGGGGAAATCAAACTTTTCCACCATGATGATCTGATCAGTAGGCTTAGATCCTGAAGTACCTTCACCATTATATTTGTTAGGTAGTACCTCAAAAGTGTCTAACTCTTCTTGAAATGATTCAAAATCTTTATAGAATTCAATGCAATCAATTTCACCATGATTAGTAGTATAATGGACCCTACAATAATCAGGTAAAGTAATAACAATAAGATTAATATCCATAGTCTTCTTTTTATAAGATGGTTCACTATTCTTATTATTTTTGAAACTATCATTATTAAACCTATTATTGGGTCTATTAAATCTTTGAAAAGATAATTTTCTACCAAAAGTTTATCCATTATTACCAACTTGTTTTTTTAGTTGAAGGAAGTTAGTGCTTAGTTTTTGGACCATTTTCATAATGGACTCATTCTAACTTTTGGGGGTTTTTGAATTATGAAACTAGATGTTATTGGTACAAGTGGTTGGTACTAATTACCTTTGACTAGCTACATTAAATCCATTTTTAGGAGGGTGATTCAAGGACCCCAAATTTTGGTTAGAAGTAGCATGTCTTAGAGGCAATTGGTTCAACTCATCCTAAGTGATGATGTAATCATCATGCAAGTTTAGGAACCACTCATATGCAACATATTTAAATGTAAAATTGAATAACCTACAAAATACATCCTCATGAGTTACATTTAACAATCTCAATGTAGCCTTAAATGATTTAACATGTTCTTCTACTGTTATAATACCACTAGGACTAAAAACTAGAAAATACATTTCAATATTAAGAGTAAGGTCATGAACTACACATTTTAGGTTGATAGGATATCTTTCCAACCAAGCCATACCTTGATGAAGGAAGAACACAAGAGTACCTTAGAGTGGTAAAGTTGGCAAATACATTGAATGCTTGTGTCTATCTTTATCTCATCTAGCTCTCCTATGGACTTCAACTCAAGTAGAGGATATATTGTCTTAGAGTGTGATCTTGTCTATATTATTGGTAGTTATAGCTTGAGAATTTTGGATCTTGTTTGAAAAATGATGTATCAAACCAAATTTTACAAAGAAAAGGACTCAAATTTGTATATTAAGCTAATTTTTTAAAGATATATGTATAAAACATCAAATGTCATCAAATATTAACTAAGTTAGCTAAAGGATGTGTCTAATTTTGCACATATGGTTAATATTTACAATTCTAAGATCAAATAAACTCAAATCTATAAAATATATACCAATCTTTGGTTAAGACAAGCTATTCTAACCTTAAATACTATGGATTCTTAGATCTTGAGCTATCTTTTACAAAATGAAGCATCTAACATAAAATAAATTTGATTTTTGTCTAAAGGAAGCACAAACATGGGTCAAAAACCATAAAGTTAAATTATCTTTATGCTTCGAAGTGAAGAATTATGCAAATGTGCAAAGATAACATCAACCTTTGATTAAAACACACTAATCCTAGCAAAGATTCAACAAACACACCAAGATCCCTCCTTCTAGCACTAGTGGAGATCATCATAGTGATGCCACTATGTATATCACAGACACTCTTAGTTTTTAAATAACACTTCTCATATTAGAATAAAGAGAATAAAGAGCACGAGTAGCAAGTTTTGGTAATCTAGTTACTTATGGTGAAATAGAGGTAGAGAAAATTAAACTATTCTATAAATTTATATTGATTGGTGATTGGGAGCCACTGTGGTCCTTAATCTTTACAAATTTTAAATAATCTATGCTAATATTAGTGAATTATGATCAAATTTCTACACTAAAGACTAACCTAAGTGAATATTTACAATGAGATATAAACTAGAGTGATAATTTAAAGAAAAAGCAAAAGGAAGGGTAGGGCAAAAAGAAAGTATGTGATTGTTGATCTTTTCTTTAAACACCATGATAAGGTTTTACTTTCAATTGAACATGAATTTAACCAATATATAATGTAAAGTAGCAAACTCTCAAATCATACCATATACCAAGAAAATATTTGACGAAAACATGAAAGAATACAAGCATGAATTTTTATACATATAATATTTTTAACTTTTATCAAATACTGATGCTTTACATCTTTAAGGAACCCATTAAGACTTAATATCTCTAATTTCATTCCCTAAGGGGTGCACCGAGAAAGGGGTGGGTAGACCTTTGGTGCTTTACAAGATTATTGTCCCTTTTTACCACATTATTACTAATCTAACCAAATCATAAAACCATTTCCTAAGTTATTTATCCTCTCTTGAGTAATTCTCCAATATTTTCATCTTTCCATCCCTCATTTATTATCTTAAACTCATTTTGGACTATCGATTGTACTAGGTCAATTGGGTTGACCTAGTACAATTTAGGGGTATTGTTTACTTTCTTAGTTTGTTAGCCTTTTGGATGACCTAGCATAGACCTAATAAATTGTCTTAAAAAACACACTGGGTCGATCCCGTACAACCAACATTATTGAAAGGATTTTGGGTAAGATCCACCTATAAATACAAGATCATTTCAGTCATTATTCATATGTGCAATCAAAATTTATTATTCACTCACACTTCTTCACAATCTACTCTTCTATTATTCTACTTGAGGAGACTTAGCTTAGGTTTCTTATTTTAGAGAATCTAGTATTGTGGATAAGTCTTGGATGTTTTGGCCTTTCTTAGTGATCCTTAAAAACCACAACAACCTCTTGCAAATCCCCTTTGTCGAAGGGAGAGATTGAGCCTTGATGGGTTCACATTCAATTAAGTATATTTTAACTTTTTTCTCCTCTCTTTTAATAGATAGAATTAGCATATGTGTTGGCTCAAATAATACTATCTTTCATATTCCATGTATTAGGGTATTACTCATACTTAATTTAGTTTAAGTTCCCTATACATATTTATTTTATTGTTTCTAACCCCCACTTTGTGCCACAAGCTTCGATGTGTACTAGATTAGATTTTACTTTCTTGTTATTAGAATAGAGTGAAAATTTTAAACCTTAGGACTCTATTAGGGTTGTTATGTGATTATGTTATACTTTAGGCTTTGAAACCCTTCATAAAAATATATGTTATGACAAGTTATCCCCTTATCAAGTCTAGTAAATCCCCATATTGGTCATGTTCCCACTTAACAAGTGTATCCCAATCAGAAGTGTAGGTGTGATCTATCTTATCTAATCTAGTATTAATTCATAGACATGATGTATTTTTGATTGCATACATTCTAGATAACCTGACATGAACTAAACCTTATAGGATTTATTCAATTTTACTTCACTTATTTTTATCATCATTTTTATCATATTTTTTTGACATTTTGGATCGATTCTATTGACCTAACTATTTTTATCTATGTGCAAGTTTTAGGAATAGAAAATAAGATCAACCTAGTTGACCTGATATAGTTTTACATCCTTCAAAAAATATATATTGACCTACTAGGTCGATCCAATTGACCCCTTATATTTTCAACTCATTTCAACAAGTTCCTATATAGCTTGATTGATATTATCAACCTAATTTATAGGTTTCTCAAGCATAATTATAAGTTATAGATAAAAAATCTTCTTCATTGCATCTTTGATCCACTAAGGTTCCATTCTACTTTTCTATATCTATCTTTTCTATCTTTCATTTCATAATTTTTAGTCTTCAAAACTACCCTTGCATAGTCAATTACATTGACACTGTCAACCTAGTTTTGTATTCTATGTGCTATATGAAATAACTAGATTGACACTACCAACCCAGTTCATTTTAAAACTTTATTTTTGTAGTATAGGTTAGACCCCATTGACCCTATTCTATATTTTTTGCATATAGTGTAAACACTATACCTTGTTTCAAATTGGAATTAACCTTATATCTATTAGTAATTAGCTCACACATTTATTTTTTTGTTGTTTGCATGCTTAGAATAGTTCACATATTTTAATTAGGATATTTTCAATTAATCTCTTAGTTTGAATATTTCTATTTTTTTCACACATAGCCAAATCACATAACATAAACAAACACTTTAAATTTTTGTTTACCCTAGACCAACCTACTTGGATTTCATCACCAAGGGGAAAGTTGATTTGATGCTCTAGTCAATTATAAAATGTGGTTAATGTTATATTATGGCTAAGCACCTAACACCCTTATCATTACAATGTGTGAAGTGAGTGGGTAAGCCCTAATACCAATAATATATCATTTCCACTATAGTCCCTTTTAGCCCAAACTACCTGAAACCATATTTAGATTGCTATCTAGTACCTTGATTATAGCCAAACTTTTAATCACATTTAAAAATATTTTTAATAAATCTAATAAACATTCAGGTTGACCAATTAGTTAAATTTACTTTGCAATTTGTTTGCCTTCTCTTTTTTAAATTATATGTGTAAAAACTTGCATTGGCTAACGTTAGTACAAGGTATTGTTTTTTGTGTCTCAATTAGATTGGCCAATGTTAATTTAATTGATTGTTTGTTTCCTTTTATCTCTTACTTTCCTAGATTATCTATAAATATTATCTTATTTCAATTCATAACTTGTTATCATCTTACTCTTTCCCCCTATCTATTGTACTAGATTGACCTTATATCATTTTTATCCCCTGTTCATTGTAGTGGATCGACCCATTCAACCTTATATAGTTTTTAACTCTTTTCCCATCTTTTTCCTACCTCTGTTCACTATATTCGATCTACCCAATTGAACTTGTACAATTTACAGGCCCTATTTTATATACTGGATTGACCCAATCGACCCTATACTATTTCTTGCTTTCCATGTTTATCAATCTAATTCTTTATCCTTTCAATTTTCCATTTTATTCATCTCTCTTCAGTCAGAATGAAATATCCTATTAGAATCTTCTTAGATATCTTGAATCTATTTGGGTACTATATGGGATGTTCATTTCTTCCTCTATTTTCTTCCTAAGAGCACCATCACTCTTGGGGTACCTCTTCTCCTCCTTAATCTATGAACTATAACATGGTGCAAGTAACACATCAAGATGAAGTTAATAGACCTGATCCTTTTTCTACTTACCAAGTAACTTCTCATCTTCAAAACATTCAAACCAATGTGGGAGTGATTGATACAAGTTTACTTAACAATCCCATTGGTAATCCATCTTCTTCTAATCCTCTCCTTAATACCAATTCATGGAGTGCTCCTACCAATACCAACCCACCTTCTGATAGAACTCAATTTTTAGCCCCAGTTATTAAACAAGTGAACATTATGTAAAATTATAATACCAACCAAATGATGCAGCTACAACAACACTTAATCAATGTGGCTAATCAACCTCCAACTATTCACCCTCAAGCTAATTCTAATTTCATTCCTCCACCTCTTAGGGATGTCTTAGGTAATGTTATTCCTCAACCGATAATGAATAACAAGATGATCCAAACTATTTAAAATGAGCCTTTAGTTCCCTTCATTATTTCCATTGATATTGGCAACATATATCCAACTATCAAATATGATGGGACTAAATTTTCCACCTCATTTTTAAAAGTCTTTGACAAACTTTACAAAGAGTGGATCCAAACTAATACCTTTGCCACTACTAAACTCTTAGTAAAAAAATTTACTGGTGATGTATTATAATGGTATAATCAACTTTCCCCAACATTATATCTATCAACTTAAATATTTGGTCAATCCTTTGGTTAAAGAGTTTCAACACAATGATCTTCCCAAAAATTGTCATAGTCATTTCATCAATGTTAAGCAATCTCCAGTAGAATTAGCTCATGAATATATTAAAATAAGGAAATATTTAGATCAAAAATCTAACCATAACATGACTGATGATAACCTATTTAAATTATTTATCATGGCTTTAACTCCTACTTTTTAATATAAGGTTTGAACCTTTGTTCCTCAAACACTTAATGAAGTTCTTGATCAAGCTAAATGTCAAGACTTTCTTATGAAGTATTTAAAACCTAATCCTAAACTTATTAAAGAATATTTCCAAACATCTAATGCTATTACTAGTAATGTTCCACAAACCAAAAAAGGAGTTTTCAAGACTGATATTCCTTCACCTTCTTATATACCTCTTTTAGTTTAGCAAATGAAATAATTTTTACCACCCTCAAAACCTTTCATCTATCCCAATGCTCCTCTTAAGTGGTATGACCCCAATTTATTTTATTGGTTCTATGCTAACATTGGGAATTCTCATGAATCTTGTATAGGGCTTAATAAATTTGATGTCTCATATATACTTGGTGATTCATTTAATCATGAAGATATGATCAATCTTTGTCATCAAGAATACACTACCGCTTCTAAAAAATGATAAACTTTCAAAAAAATTACCTCTAATAATCAATAAAATATTCAAATAATCAATAAAATGTCAAGGATGTTTGTGCCATCAATTCTGATTATGACCAATATTATAAAAACTCTCAATATGTTAATACTACCAAGGTCAATTATCATCCCAAACTACCTCACAAAGATCATGTTACCAATCCTAAAAGGCCATCTTTAGAAGAATATTTTCTTAAAGATACTACCACCTGTATGTTGATTAACACCTAAGGAAAAAATTCCTCCTTATGATCCTACAACCACATATATACCTTCTAAAACTAATTTACCTTGTAAACCTCATGTTGGTTCTTCTAAATCTCATTGGAACTTTCTTGAAAAACTTAACTTTATGCCTTGAAATATTCCTCTCATGGAGTTGGTTCACACTTCATCCTATCATCATAAATTTATTATATAACAACTTTAAGAAATTAAATATCCATCCTCCATAGATGTAAAACCACCTTCTATTGATTCTCAACCTACTAATTTTAACACCATTCAAACTTTGTGTCCTTCTTCCAAGCCTTCTATTGAGTTTATTCAAGAGCACATGATCAATGATGATTTTTTTTTGTTGATGATTAGCCACTCTTTATTAAATTATCCATTAATACCACTCTTATCCATAAATAAATAGTTGATGAAGGTTCTAGTATTAATGTAACATCCTTGTGGCTTATTCAACAACTTGGTTACAACAAGGGCCATCTCAATCAAATGCATCTTAATTGTCATGGTTTTGACAAGACTAACCAAAAACCACTTGGTTATATCTAGCTTCCATTTACCATAGGTCCTAAAACCATTTGAACCAAGCTTATGGTCCTTAATCTACCTTTATCTTCCAATATCCTTCTTGGTTATCCATGGATTCATCGAATGAGAGCCATTACTTCTTCGGGTAGTCAATGTATTAAATTATTTCATAATGGGAAATGGTACAAGCATGAACCCAATCCCAATCCATGGTGCATTCAGCTTCCAAATCCTAAACCTTGATATCATATTCTCATGAATCCTAAAATTAACAATGATCCTTAACCTAAATTTATCAAAATGAGTCCTAATTTACAAGTTACTCTTGTGGAGTCTGATGATGATGAGCCTAATGAGTTGAAACATAATTACAATACTACCAAGTTACCTCCATGTATTTCACAATGGTTTCCTCTTTTTCTATTAGCAAGGAACCACACTGTTCCTCTCATGGATGAGATTACCAACTTTACCATTCCTTGTAATGCTCAAGATCCTTCTTTACCAGAAGATGTCTTCACTTACAATGATTTTAAAGTGGATAAATTTTTTCAATACTATCTTAGCATGTCTCTTTGTAAATTCAACAACATTAGGATTTCACTTTATAAAACTCCCCTTGATTCTCAAGCATGTACAATTTCTCCAACATATGATGATAACTATATCATGGCCCAAGCCTAATCGAGAGACTTGGATGTCTAGCATTACTAGAAAACATTAGCCCAAATTCATGATTTTAATTGGGATGTACATACCATTTATTTATATCATACTTTAGATCTTGAGGGTCATGTGCCTCCTATCAATCCTCCTCTTATTGATACTCCTTGGGTGGTAGAACATATTATGTCTTCTAAACATATAGAAGTTCTTACACCTTTGAATTATATCATTTCATTATATCTTTTTCCCATCATTGAATCCACCAATATTCCAATCTCTTTTATTCCATCCAATTCATCTACTCCTAAAATTATAGTTTATTCTAAGGCCACTGATGTTCATCAAATTTATTCTGAATATGATCACCATGACAATCAAATTCTAGATCTGGAAGTAGATGTCAAATATTATGGCCCTTTTCCTACCTTACCTAGTGATAAATATATTATTGAGTTACTTCATTTTTGGGAACCTCAAATTCCTTAGAAACATCATAAACTTGGAAATTTCAAGACTAAAACTCCTTGCTTCAACAACTTCATTACTAGCATTGATCCTAAAACAGATCTAAATTCAGCAATGCCTAACACACCATATCACTTTCAAGATGGAAATGCCATGCTTATAAAATAAATTACTCACATAAAATATGGTACTCCATCTTATCCTTGACCAATTATAGTCTCTCAAGAGCTTACACATACTGAATATGATAATTTTATCTTATTATTTGAAAACTATCATGAAGCTTTCACTTGGTCCTATGAGGACATGCTTGGCATTGACCCTAGCATTGTGTGCATAAAATCATTACTTATATTGATGACAAGCATATGTTTCAAAAGAAAAGAAATTTATTTCCTAAATTTTCAACTCTAGGTCATAAAGAAATCATCACATTACTCAATGCTAAATTTATTAAACTAGTGGATTATTCTAAATGGGTGTCCAACATTGTCCATCTTTGGAAGAAAAAAACTATGGTTATTTAAATTTGTATTTATTTCCACAATCTTATTTTTTTCATGTCCTAAGGACAACTTATACTTACCTTCAATATATTCCATCATTGATTATATGGCTGGTTATGAAATGTTATCTCTTATGGATGGTTTCTCGAGATACTATTAAATTCATATCACTCTCAAAGACCAACATAAAACTACTTTCACCATGGAATAGGGCATCTATTTTTATGTCGAAATTCCCTTTGGCCTCAAAATTTTTGGATCCACTTATCAACATGCAATGACTCACATATTTCATGATCTCATTCACAAAATTGTTGAAACCTTTGTGGATGATCATATTGCTAAATCTAAACATCGCAAGAATCATCTTTCTGATATCACTATCATCTTTCATCATCTCTTTAAATATAAAGTTAGACTTAATCCTTAAAAATTTATCTTTGGAGTCACATCTATAAAAAAATTATGATTCTTAGTCTCTTTCCATGGCATTGGAATTGATCTTACCAAAATTAGTGTTATCATTAACATGCCTATTCCTTGGTCTATTCCCAACATTCATACTTATTTAGGAAATCTTGGGGAAATTAGATGATTTATCCTTTAAATGGCATATTGAATTAACTCTATCAATTCCCTTATAAAAATGGTATTGCTTTAGAATGGATGGATCCATGTCAAAAATTCTTTGATAACATGAAAGAGTCTTTGCTTTATCCACCTACACTTTGTCCTTCTTCCAATGATAAACCTTTGATTCTATATACTTATTTAACACCTATTTTAGTTGGGGAAATTCATGTCGAATTAGATGATATGGGAAGAGAGTATGCTAACTATTACATTAGTGGAGGCCTCATCGATTATAAAACATGTTATACCAAAATTGAGCATGATTTCTCTGCCATCTATTTTGTAGCTGAAAATTTTTGCCACTATGTGCTTTACCAAACTACTTATGTCATCATTCATTTTAACCCCCTTCATCATTTATTATCCAAATCCTTTCTTCCTAGAGACATAATTGGAAAATGGATGGTCTTACTTATGGAATTTAATCTTCACATCATCACGAAAAAAATTGTTAAAGGGCAAGTCATAGCTGACCAACTTCATATAGCTCCCATTCCTACCACTTCTTCCCTTCAAGATAACCTTCCAAATGATAATATCCTTTACATTGAAGGTCTTCATCAAGTTATTTATCTTAAATATTACTTTCATATCTTTACCATTGATCTTTAAGCCAATAATCTTGATGAATCTTTTTCTCTCTCCGATACTACTAAATAACTTTTCACTAAATTTAAAATTAATCACAAGTTTTCCATGGCTTATCATCTCTAATGCAATGGTCAAGCTGAGACCAATAATAAAATTATCAAAAAAATTGTTCAAAAGACAAATTTTGAAACCCACATGAACTGGAATTTTCATCTTTACCTTACACTTTGGGCCTATTAGACTGGCATATGTACTGCCACTAGGGTAACTCCATTCTCACTAGTCTATGGTTCTAAGTCAGTTCTTCCATTAGAAGTTGAGCTTACCTCTCTTTGTATATCTCTTCATGGTATTATTCCTGAATAAGAATTACATGAATCTTGCCTTCATGTCCTTGATATTCTTGATTAACTTCATCATTTTTGCCTTACAACATAACCACCAATACAAGGCTCACATTGGCCAACAACATAGAAAATGTGTTAAAGTCTGCACTTTTAATGTTGTTGATATTATCCTTAAATTAGACTACACCCATGATAAATAAGGTAAATACACCCAAAAATGGTGGGGCCCATATTTATTTAAAGATATTCTTGGTCCAAGTACCTACCATCTTCAAACCAATGAAGGTCGTAATCTCAAAGATCCCACCAATTCTCAATTCCTTAAAAAGTACGTTACCTAACCATTTCCTTCTTATCATGCTTTTTATCTATATCTATCTAACACTTTTTGTAGATTACTTAAGCATGGTTCTCTCCCTTTGCAATAGTTCCCTCTTTTTCATAAACTTTTATTCCTCCCTTTTGGTCTTTTGGTTTCTTGATGTACCATAGTCTTCTTTATATTCTCACATTTTCTCTTTTTTTTCACACCCCTTGGGTTTCTCTTTTTTGAAATGCTTTGTAAGACTGTTGATAGGACTTGAAATTCCTCACAAAACCACCATCTATTAATAATTTTTATTTCATTATGTATACTTACCAATGTTAATTTAGCATCCTTTGAGTTTTTCTTTTATGAGTTGCTTTGTAAGAAGGCTCCCTCACTTTGATTTTCTCTTTCTTATCGGCACCCTTATGGGTCTCTCTTTTATGAGTTACTTTGTAAGATCATGTATAGGACCTGACCATCCTCATAAAATTAACATCCTTTTCATGTTCTTAGACTTTACATTTTTCTTATTTTGATAGATAGAATTTACACAACAATCTATGTTAGCATGTTTTCTTCCACTTCCCTTTCTCTTATGATAAGAAATCACACTTTACTGTCATTGTATCCCTCTTTTCCCTTTATCACATTTCTTATAATTTTATGTAATTTAAATTTTTTTGTGTCATTCCTCTTGATTTCCCATTTCTTCTACTATGTATTGGATAAAACAAAGTCATCCGAACAAAAAACTGAATCTTGATATACCTGAGAACGAGATTTTTTCATTTTCCACGAGCTCTGTGAATCAATCGTGCTGGTACATATAATTTACAGTGATATGTAAGGGTACAAAAAGAAATGAGGTAAAGGATACAAAAATGAACTCTTTATGATGAACAAACTTTATTTGATACTATGGATGACTGGCTACGCAGAGACCGGATTGAGTCCTCCACGAAAAGTCAAAAAATCGGAATATTCCGACCAGTTCATGGAACCAACCAGCAAAAAGCATTAACGCTGCCCATTTTTCACCCTGAACTGGTCGGAATATTCCGATTTTTTGACTTTTCGTGGAGGTACCTTCGTAACCTAGAAAGGGTCGGTATCCCAAGGGATATTTTACACGAGATGCTTACTTTAAAATCTGACCATATGGATGCTCGTGAAAAACAGCTAACCCATGGTTATTTGAACCTGATCATCCTGGAAAAAGCCAAGATATAACTTTTATTTCACCTCAATTTATAAGACTCTTAGACCATATGATCTTTGAAATTTCTCTCTATTAGCAACCTTGTCCCAAATTTTCAAATGAAAGTCATCTTTAGAACCCATGTTTGGTTTTCCAAATGTGTATGGAGGAGGAATAGAAAAATCCATAAATAAAGTTAAAATACAAATTATTTAAAACAAAATTCAATGATATCTAAAAGGCAATATACAAATCTCAAAAGTCAAAATCACACTGAAAGACATGATTTCAATCACATCTCCTATCTCTAATTAAATCTTGAACTCCACAATGGGATTCACATAAATCCAAAGTCCTTTGGGGTGTGGTAGGCTAGTAGATTAGAATAGGGGATTTCAAAAAAATATCTATGGTGTTACCTACTTTCTCATGCAAGTACCCAATCTTTGTAGTAGACCAATAAATCTGTATGAGGTCCTGAAGAGCAGGAAACACATCATGGGGAGTTATGTCCATTTTAATTTTCATGCATATATCCTTCATGGGATGATCTATATACTCTATTTATTGACCCAATATTTGTGTTGCTAATATAATTTATTCATAGTCCTTAATATCAAAAGTCCTATTATTTTGAAAAACCTAATTTGAGTAACAGGTTAGGGGTATTCTTTACTTTCTTGGCTTGTTAGACTTTCAATTGACTTAGTATAGACATCGTAAATTATCCTTGAAAACACACTAGGTGTATTGGGTCAACCCTATACAACTGACATTCTTGAAAGGATTTAGGGTAAAATCCACCTATAAATACAAGATCATTTTATTCATTATCCATATGTGTAATCAATAGTTATTATTCGCTTGTGGTTCTTCACAATCTGATCTTCTACCATTCTACTTAAGGAGACTTAGCTTAGGTTTATTATTTTGGATAATCTAGTCTTGTGCTAAGTATTGGATGTTTTGGCCCTTCTTAGTGATCCTTAAAAACCATAACAACCTCTTGCAAATCCCCTTTGGCCAAGGGAGAGATTGAGTCTTAATAGGTTCACATTCAAGTAAGTATATTCTAACTTTGTTCTCCTCTCTTTTAGTAGATATAAGTAGCATGAGTTTGTCTTGAATAATAATATCTTTCATATTACATTTATTAGAGTGTTACTCATATTTAATTTAGCCAAAGTTACCTATAATATTTGTTTTATTATTTCTAACCTCCACTTTATGCCACAAGCTTTGGTGTGTACTATATTAGATTTTATTT
The DNA here is from genome assembly GCA_037957365.1 of Torreya grandis. Lineage (NCBI taxonomy): Eukaryota > Viridiplantae > Streptophyta > Pinopsida > Cupressales > Taxaceae > Torreya > Torreya grandis. Next base: position 748,060 of record JARHVA010006504.1, on the reverse strand, counting down.
TCTTGTTATTAAAATAGAGTGAACATTTTAAACCTTAGGAATTTATTAAGGTTGTGTGATTGTGTTAGAATGTAGGCTTTGGAACCCTTCCTAGCATGATATGTTGTGATAATTCATCCCTCAATTAGTTCTAATGGATCCCCATAATTGTTTATGATCACATTTAACAATTGTATCCCAATAAAAAGTGTAGGTGTGAACTATCTTATCTAATTTGGGATTAATTCATAGACATGATACATTTTTTATTGTAAACAAAACTAACTTTGAATTAAAGGTTTTTTTTCTCTCAAATAGAATTTTCACATCTTAATTCAAAGAAAATAAAATGAAACAAAGTCTAAGAACATTCAAATAATCTAGCTTCAACATAAATTAACAACCCTATATAAAAGATGCACATTCATAATCCATAGAAAAAACCATTCAAATTCATGGCTTAGAATAAGTAATTGAGAGATAATACATGTAATAATTAATACAAACAAATATGGACAAACTTTTTAATATTCATTGCTTATATTAATTGTTCAAAAGTATACAAGTTTTATCTCAAAACTCCCTCCTCTACAAAATGGTGTTGCTCTTAAATAATCTACATAGCTTTTTGATGTTGTTCATGAACTATCTCTAAATCAGCTTTAAGAAATAATCATCTTCTTGATCAACTAAGTCATTAAAGTCCTTGTAATTTCTTGTCATGGCCTCCTTGATGCTCCTAGCTTTAGAAATATTCTCCTCAATAGTAAATATCATGGACATGACTCAGTGGCCTTGAATTTTTCTCCTCACCTCTTACATTACAAAAGTGGCTCTATGTTTGAACTTGTCATCATTAATGATGCCTAGGGAGGTATATTTTGTAGAGTTATCCAGTATGGTGCCAAAGAGTTGTTTGATTCTAGCTATCATCTACATGTCATCCTTTAGGATTATATCTAAGCTCTTTTACCAAGTAATAAAAATTTGGATTTTATCAATAATTATCCCCAATATTACATTCAAGTGGGCTACACTAATGGTTTTTAAGTTAGGAATCCTCCCCTCAATTAGTATATTGATAAGCTCCCTTATTTTGTCTTTTGAACCCTCCATTTAGGTCATCAATTATTTGGATATTTCATTTTTCTAGGTTAATGGATCTTACCTTAGATTAATTAACTTCAAATATTCAAACATGTCATATAAATATGCCTCAAATAGATTTATCATTGCCTCTTAGACCGATAAGACATTGTGTGTCTCTAGATTCTCTTTTTCTTTCTCTAGGTTCTCTATCTTATACTTCATGCCTCTAATACCTTCTTTGAGTTGATATGAATGAACATTAACTAGTCTTTATATATCCTCCTCATCCTCACTAATCCTCTGACGTCTAGTGGGAATTAAACTAATAAGTGGTTCAACCTTCTAAAATGTGAAATTTTTACTTACAACCATGCTCTTTTTGGTGTTTATCCTTTCCAATATTTTTATCTATGGATTGAACTACACAATAACTAGTGAATCTATTATCTTTGAAGGTTGAGGAGTCTCTAACTATGTGCTTCTTGAGGCTCCTAGAGTGTCTATTTGTGTACTACTTGATCATGTTGTGGAAATTATTCTTCTCTCTTTTTCTTCTTTCATCAAAGCTAATATCTATGGCTTAACTTCATCATGGACATCAATTTGTACTATTTAGGTCATGTCCCATGAGTTATAAAGTGGGAATATTTGTCATCTTCCCATAAATGAACCATTCAAGGATAATTGGCCCATGAATGGGGTATTCATCATTGAACAAGTTGACCTCACTCATGGGGTGGGTGAAGGTCAAATTGGGATTATTTTTCCCAAATGGGATCAATGCCAAATCAACTTTCATTTTGTGTGGGGGTGTTATTATAACCATGTCTAAATAAACTTCCTTCCCTCTATCTTTTTTTGCTTCCTCAGCTTGAGCTTAGGGTTCCTCAATTTGTTATTCTTACTCATCTAACCCATATGCCTCAACAAGAAATTTGAGGGCATTCTCTATTTTCTGACTAGGTTCCGATGTAATGATATCAAATAACTCTATTAGAGACTCTGGTATTTCAAGTGGGGTTGAAGATGATCCTCCTTCACTAAGTCTCTCTTCTAATTTATCCTTTTATATTTCTTTATGCAACTTGTGCTTGAGGTTGTTACATTCTAAATTATGGATATTTTGGAGGGTATTTAGAGGATGGTCTAGTAAATAAGTGATATTTCAAGGGCCCCATTTTCCATATCTCACTCAATGGATTATCATCTTCCCTAGCCAACCTAGGCTCTAACTTAATGTTATGCCTCTTCAACCTGGTTAATATCTTTGGGAAACCAAAGGCCTTGTTGTATAGTGGGTCATGGATACCTTTTTGATGTTCATAGCCTTTGTTTTTGGTTTTGGACTTCAAATGTTTGGTAACACTCTCATTAGGATCCCATTTGCTCAATTCATCTTTCTATAGATTGCATGAGTCCTTGTGTCTAGAAATAACATTCACGTGTTCCCAATTTTTCAATACAATTATATTGATTATCCAAGGAAAGGGATGGAGGAGGCCCTTCCTTTTCTCCTTTAAAAATTGATCTATACTATGAAGAAGTTGGTACACAACTTATTTTTCTACTAGATTAGTGAGCACATAGATGGGTAACCTATAAGGATATCTCAAAGTCCCTTCTATCCGTATTAATGTACAATCTAGGTAGAAATAGATATCCCCTATTAACTCCATATATTTATTAACTAGGGGGCTAATCCTACTCATGGGGATCCCTATGATGGTTGTCACTAGAGTTAGATAAATGCAATCACAATTGAACTGTATATTGTGTTTGTATTTGAATATATGAAGCTTGAAACAATGATGGGAGATAAGTAGGTCTCCCATCAGGTGACCAATTCTTAATGTCTAAGATCTTAGTGCTGGTCAAGAGGGTATCAAGTAGATAGGACATCATGTATAAGTGGTTACTTATTTTCCTTTTGATGGCTGTGAATTGTTATTTCAACTAGATATTAATCATCTCACCTAATGGGTAAGTGAGTCCCTTCTCTACTATGAAGTACACATAGGGCACCCAGACTTTATCAATATGTGTGGTGGAGGGGGCTCTAGATAACCTATTCAGTAAGGTCATAATTGCCTCCTTGAATTAGACAATTAAGGTTTTCCTTGTGGGGTCTTAGATTACTTGGGTTCTAGTGAGTAGTCATGGGGAAAGGATTGTTTTTAAGTTAAGCTTTCCAGTCCACTCTTTAATGCTTAGCAAGCCTATCTAGGGCCTAGATAGTTTATAGTAGCTTTCAAAAGCAAGGGGAAAATATATGTTATTTTCTTAAAATTATGCTCATGAACCAATCTTATTCAATTTGACAATCCTTGAAAAGAGGATCAAGGACATCGATGCAATGTAATACCTCAAGCTTTGTAGTAGCATAGAGGAGGCTAGTCATTTGGATGGAGACTAAGTCATTGTATCTCTACAAGATGGTTTCATTCTTCAATTCTTCCCTCATAAGATCTTGCATCTCCTTAATGGTCCAAAAGAGTTTAGACCAATTATTATTCCCAATGTTTAATACTATAGTACCACTTGGTCTCCTCCCTTTGTTGTTATCTATGAGCTACAATGGCTGTGAGACTTGATATTTTATCACTAGTGGATTGAAAGTAATCTCTAGGTTAACTTGTTATTACTCAAATTGCAATTGTAATATTCTCAATTTGATTGTGATTAATTTGAGTTTGAATTAGGGATTTTATGGATGTTAGGGATTTTTAAAGCTTTAATGGTAATGGTATCTCAAACCTAGGATCATTTGTGTCTTAGATTTTATTTAGACCTCCATCTTTATATGTTTACCTTTTTTAGCATAAAAAATCTTTAGTTTTGTCACTTTGTGCTTGTGTGGTGCCTATGTCGTGTCCAGTGGGCAACTTTCATGACATTTTTCATAAATGCCTTAAAGGAACTAGTCTTTGTCTTTGGAAAACCATATTTTCCCTCACACCATCAGATATTTGTTTATATATTAATATAGACCATTTATTGTAATCTTGGGGATTTAGAGTCATTGGCTACTTTATATCAGGTCATATGGTTGTGCCACTTGGCACCTTTGTAGGCCTCTTAGGCTTTGTGGTCTATCAATAAACATAGTTTCACCATGTGTCAATCCTATGGGCACTCTGGGTCTTGTTAAATAGTCTCCATTGATTACACTCCATCTAATCAATCAATACCATTAAAGTGCATATCACTTATCACTATCCAAGTAAATGCACACCATTGGGCTGATGGATCCAAGGCTTTAGATCATTGGGTCTTTTCACTCCATCTGATCATTCTCTACAATGAAGTGAGAGTCTTTGATCCAGCAAAGAGCATGAACTTTAATTGGCATTGAGACATAGGAAGGGACTTAGGCTAAAATACATTAGGCTAATTTTTATTTCATGTTAATAAACATGTGATAAACTTTAGGGTAAAATAGTTTAGCCTAAGTTTTTAGAACACATATAAAAGGGACCTTTGTTAATTATTTTAGGCTAAAGTTTTTTTCAAGTTAATAAATGTGTCATGAACTTTAGGATAAAATACTCAAGCAAAGTTTTAGAATACTCCTAAAGGGGGCCCAAATAATAAGTGGTCCAAATGTTAGGTTTCAACCTAAGGTTTTATCATATCAATAAAAATGATAAAACCCTAGGTTAAAATCAATTCAAGCTAAGTTTTATGTCATAGAGACCTTTTTAAAATAGACTTAATATAAGTCTTTAGCCTAAGGTTTATTTCATTTAAATAAAATCAATTGGAACCTTAGGAAATAGGCTTAGATTAAGGCTATGTCTTAAAATATTGAGGCCACAAGTTCATTTTATCATTTGAAATTAAAAGATCCTAAGTGTTTAAATGTCTTTAAAGGGGTCCCATTGATCTGAAATGTAAGTCATAAGCTTTTAGTAACATTTTGAAGTATATCCTTATGTTTAAGCAAAATAATTGATGAGATTAAATTTTATGGACACATGAATTTCAACGATGGCCTTACGAGCATCAGATAATGGTTACGATAATGTCAAATGTAAGTTAGTGGATCATTAGGTTTAATGGGATTAAAGTTGATGATCTCATGGATGTCAATGGAAATCTTGTAAATGTCAAATGATGATCACAAGAATGTCAATTTTAAGCTCATGAAGTCATTTTAGTCCATAGATATTTGATTTGATATGCTCCACTAGATCACTTTATCTTGATCAAGCATAAACCATTAATCAAGATCTCAATAGATGCACGTCATTAGATCCTGCAATCATAAAGGAGATCTAGTTAACTTGAGACCATCTCATAAAAAATAGACTAAGATAAAAACCTAACCCTATAATCATAATAAAAATAAGTACCCTTTGAATATAATAGTCATAACCTAAAGTATTAGCCTAAGGTTCCATTATATTAAAATATAATGAACCTTAGGATATAACTTAGGTTAAGTCTAAATTTTAATACATGGGGCTCTTTTGTTATCAGGCTCAAATGTCGGAGTACCATGTAGTAGCTTCACAAGGCTCCTAAGCTTTTGAATTTTCAATTCCATGTTTTCTTTATTAGATCAATCCATGAGAGTAACCATAGACCTTTGATCTTGATCTGAATACTTACACTTGATTGGCACAAGCTCGTATAGTAAAATAGGGTCCATTTAAACTTGGGGATGATCTCATGCCATCCAGTTTTTGATCCTACTTAAGCATGGATTATTGATCATGATCTAGGTAGATGAATGTCATTGGTTGATGGATCGAGACTTTTAAGTTCATTGGGTTTCCTATTCTCCATCAGATCTTTCTTCACAATGAAATGAGAGCTGTTGGATTTGTAAATAAGTGAGGTGCTTAAGTGAGGACATGGATTACTATAGGAACTTAGGCTAAAGTTTTAATACTAAGGTCTCATTCATGTTGAAAAATATGAATGGGGATTTAGGGTTAATACTTTAACCTAAGCATATGTCAACAAGGTCCATGCTAATATGAAAATACCCTGCAAACATAAACACTAGAACATGTTTAAAACATAGGGAATAGAAGTGGGAAAAAAAAAGAGGACCAAGCATGATTTTTAGGCTAAGTTTTGGTTGTTTTGAAAAACATGACCAAGTCTTAGCATAAAATTTAGGCTTAAGTCCAAAAATTTAATCCAAAACATTCCTGCCAAAATTTTAATTCGAATCTAAGGTCTAAGCTAGGGTTTGCCAAAGGAGGGTTTCATCACATGAATCCAAATATGAGCTACCATAAATTCAAGACTAGTAAAATTATGAGTATGGTTAATCTATAAATTCTAAGCATGATCCATAATAAACTCTATGAAACTTATAAATTAAGACATAAGAATTAATTATTAGCAACATTAGGCAAGGTTAAAACAAAAATATAAATAAATGGGCCAATTTAATTAGTGGTGGATGATCTTTAAATTATAGTAAAGTATAGATTATCAAGATTTCAACATTAAGGTTTTTTAGTCATATAAAATGCAAAATTAGGTTACTTGAATATGGATAATGACACTCAATCCATAGGTATTCCTACTTGCTTGCATAACTATTTTAGGCTTTTCTTTCATTGATTCATAGCCATCCAAAACTTTCTAGACTTAACCCTTGTAGTCCTAGGTATCTCTCTTAGGCCCAGATCGATCCCCCTAGGTCTCATTCCCTCTAGCTAATAGTGCCTAAGTTGGACAAGAACACTAAAACCTAGGGTGTTTAGGTTTTAGTTATATTTTCCAAGTGTGCTTTTGGTCATAACAATCATATTTTCTTGAATCCTTATCCTAATTCATGTCAAACTAACACAAATTCATTTAACCCATGATCATTAAATCCCATATAAATTCCATTCAAAGTTCATTTAGAAGGTTTGTCAGTCATTTACAAGAGAGAAGCAAGAATACAAGCAAGACTACTCAAACACACTTTCCTATTCTCTGCATACAACCATCCAACAATATTTCAAACTTATTCAAACTCTTACACCAGTCCCTAGTCAATCTAAGTAAACCTAGTTTTGCATTTACTTGAATTTTCATCACACTATTGCACTAAGCACTTCAATGGGATAACTAACTATGGCTTGATCCCTCCTCAAATTATTGGTATGTAGGTAATGTGCCCACACATGGGGCGTGAATTGCATCCATCGTATCCTTTACACACTAACCCATTTTCCCTATTTACCAAAGTTCTATTTAATTACATAAAAGATACACACACATGAATAATTAGATCTATAGGTAGTTATATTGATAGTGAGGATCTAAAATTTGGTATAAAGGTTCACACAAACACTATGAACAAAACCTAGAAAAATCATATCTCTATGAGTAGTTTGGACAAAAATGGCAAGACCAGGACTACAACACTAGAAAATAAGGTGTCCTATTTTTGGCGATCGTATCCAATCAAGAAATGAACTCCAAATCTTAGTTTACGATAGTGTCCCAGTCCTATTTATCTAGTATCAGACTCTGTCTTAGTTGTAATAGCTCAAAATAAGGTTTCATATTTTCTCTCACTCATTAATATTCTTAGGAAAGGTAAAAATAAAACTTGTTTAAATAAATCAGTGGCTTAATTATTGCATATTATTTACTAATTTTATCTACTCATACCCCTTTATTAAATAGGAATAAAACTCTATTATTCCCAAAAATAATAAATCATTTGGTGAACTTGACTTACTTTGAATTTTTCATAAAAACCTTAGAAACCCTAGGGTAAATTCCTAGCTTATTTTTCCCATAAATTTTAGAATTTTTTTATTGAATATTAAAATAAAAAACTCCTCTCAAATTTCAAAATTTTGAAGTAAATTTTAAAATAAATTGATTTCAAATCCTAGTTACATCAACTAGCTCTTAGTAATTTTCCAATCATTTTATGAATTTATAGTTGCGTATTAAAAATTAAAAAATCACTTCAAATTTCATAAATTCATAGTATTTTGCAACAATATTTTTGAAAAATCGTTGGTTGAATATACTATCTCCTATTTGATTCTTAAAGTATCACCTTACATCCATACTCAAATTTCAAAAATGTTGCTCATTTATTTACAAACTTTTCTTACATTTCTAGTAAATAATAAAGAAACCATAATGGGCCCTATCATGTACACTAATGATGAAGTCTATCACAAGTTAGTAAAAAGCTTCATCCTTTGCATTGCATGTTTAATTTTCATAATAAGGGATGATATTACAACATTTATTTCTAAAATTACATTATTTAAATATTCCTTTTGCATACTCTTTATCTCTCATATAGAACAATTTTCAATTTTATCGTGCTAGACATATTAGCAATATTATGGTACAAGTTAAAGATTTTTATGCATTCATGAATAAAATCATGTTCTCTATCCTTTAATTTCTATTTGTCATATGGAAATGTCTCTAGATTTATCATACTAAACACATACAAAATTTTATGTTGCATATCAAAATTTTCTATACATTCATGCACAATGTCACATTCTCTATCTCTTATTTGTTATCTTTCCTATGGATTATTCTTTATAAGTATTTATTTGCACAAATAATCACTCAAATTACATTCATTTCAATCTATGTTCATGTTTTCTACCTCAATGCATATAACTCATTGGATATTTTTTAGTATCTCCCTATCATTACTAGACACCAAAAAACACTGGTGGTTATATCCATCCCTCCTTCCTTCAAAATTGGTACATCTAGCTCTTCTCCCACACCTACTACTAGCTCTATCCCTATAGTAGATCAAGTGGTTCATGCTATCACCCAGGTTTATGAAGATAAGTAGGCTGATTACACCCATGGCTATAGCTCTCTCACTCAGACTAATATCCCTTCAGACATAGTTTCCATTCTCAAACTCCTTAAACCATCCAATATTTACAAATATGTGTTCTATATATACCTTCAAAATCCCAAAAATCCCATTTTAGCCAAACCAACTTATGTTGCATCTATCCTCAACACAATGAAATGGACTAAAGAACACATTTCCTTTGAGAAAGAGGATTTACCCCCACAACATATCATTTCACAACACCTCCCTCGATATATTTAATTATGAATCAATGATGTAGGGGTAAAATGGGTGTTAGTCGATAATGGTTCAGGACTCAACATCTATAACATTTCCTTTCTTAAACATCTTAATATATAACCTCATGATCTCGATCATTTTGATATGAACATCAAAGGTTTTGACAACATTCCATAGAAATTCATGGGTCAAATAACACTTAATCTCACACTAGGGCTTAAGACACTACCAACTACTTACCAAATCATGTTGAATGACCTTATCTATAATTTATTACTTGGTCATCCTTGGATTCATGATATGCATGCAGTCCCTTCTACACTCCATGCTTGTCTCAAATTTAGTCACAAAGGCTACATATACACATTTTCAATCGATAACGAACCTTTTAAATATTATTAGGTTGTTGGCACACCACAAAATTATATTTCTCACTTTAATCCTATCTATTTATGTATGCAACCCATTATTCACAAATAGAGAATTTTGTAATAGCACCAACACCAAAGCACTAGTTCACCTCACCTTTTACACTTGAATGCCTTAATAAAATGGGATATCATATAAAAGGCCATAGAAAGCATTAATAAGGAATCATCAATCATGTCAAGGAATCTACACAGTATGAAATGCAAGGGCTATGATATCAGTTTACCTATCCTCATAGTAAACCCTCTTCTACCACTTCAAAGCATATCAAGTTTTGTCCACCCACGACATCAGTATATTACACCATTAATAATACTTCAACATTATCACTAATCTACCTTGATTTAATTGATGAAACAACTTCTCAAGACATGTTCACATTAGATGAATTTTCCAATGATGAATCTCTCCTTAAATTTCTTGGAGCTTATGAGGACCTCCCATCTTGTTATCATAAAAATATATTTCCTCATCACACAAATGGCCATGCATATTTTGGATAAATTCTAAACTTGACCCAAGACATACCAATTGATTCAAATGATATTATCCCTATCACTCCTTACACACTCCATCATTCCACATTGCTTAATGAAGAAATAGTAAATTTTAACTTTGAAACCAATCAAGATCCTTGCATTGTCTTATTAGTTGCATCCCTCTGAAAGGAAGAAGATATAGATATCTATTAAAATTTAACATATTTCCAAAAACATTATGCTTGGTCTTTCTTAGATATGCCAAGAATTGATACATCTATTGATGTCCATTAGATTCTGTTATACCCATATGCTAAACCAGTTAAGCAAAAAAAATTCAAAATGCATCCTAAGGTAGCTCTCTTGTTCAAAGACAAAATCAAATGTCTCTTAGATGTTAGCTTCATTCAACTAGTAGCACACCCTGAATGGATTTCCAACATAGTCCCTATAGTCAAACCTAATGGATAAATTTCATGTTGTTCTAATTCTTGATATTTAAATAAAGCATGGCCAAAAGATAATTTCCCTTTGCCTAATATCAACATGATCTTTGATTGTAATACTAGGGATGAAATTTTATCATTCATGAATGGTTTTGCCAGATATAACCAAATCAATATCACTAAAGAAGATCTGGAAAAAACATCTTTTACAACACCCTAGGGCACATTTTATTATATTATCATGCCTTTTAGATTAAAAAATGCTACATATCAATTTACCATAACACATATATTTCATGTTTTAATTCACCATACAGTCAAGGATTATGTTGATGATATATTATCTAAATCCAAGCAATGACAACATCATGCTATTGATTTATGAATCATATTTGAATGACTCAAACAATTAAATGTCTGACTAAACCCAAAGAAGTGAGTATTCAGAGTTACATCAGGTAAACTCCTAGGTTTCATTATCTCTCAACATGGCATATAAGTTGATCCAAATAAGGTAAAATAAATTATCAATATGCCACCTCCCACCAACTTAAAACAACTTTGATCCTTACAAGGAAAGATCCAAGTAATCCATCATTTCATAGCTTAGCTTGTAGATAAAACTCAATCATTTAATTGACTACCAAAGAAATAAACAAATTTTATTTGGGACTAAGATTGTTAATAAACATTTAATACAATCAAGAAATATCTTCTTAATCCACCCATTTTAGTACTCCCTATCCCAGACAAGCCTTTCATACTATATATTGATAACTCCAAAACCAAAATAGGTTGAACCTTGTCCCCGCTTAGTGCGAGTGCACAATTATTTTATTAATTTCAAAAAATCAAGTACATAAGGGTGCCTTTACTCCATTAACCCTTTTACAATGCAAACATGGATTTATATAGTTTTTACCAATGACCGGTAAAAACAACTAATCCTATAACCAACTAAATACGGGAAAACAACCCGTAAAGTAATTCTAATTAATAAATATAAAACATTAAAAATACCTAATAATTAAACTAAGTAAGTTTATTTTATGGGAGTGTCTTTACTAAAAGATGAATGCCCCATTTAAAATAATTATTTATTACCTACCAAAAATCTAACCTAATGTTAAGACTTTGGAACAAGTCCTAACAAACATTATGATCCAAAGTCAGGTCTTTGGACACATACCAAGCATTTTTTTGAATTTTTCAAATTTGATTCTGTCAAGGGGTTTTGTGAAGATATCAGCTGTCTGATTAGCAGTTGGGCAATATATTGGATCAAGAGTTTTCTTTGCCACTAGCATTTGAAGATAATGGTATTTGACATCCATATATTTTATTTTGGCATGAAACACTGGATTCTTGGACATCTTGATTGCACTCTAATTATCAATGTATAACTGTGTAGGAGAAAATTGAGAAACTTGAAGATCTTCAAGAATGCGACGAAGGTAAACAATTTCTCTAGAAGTATCCCATGCTGCAATATACTCTGATTTTACTGATGAATTTGCCACTGTATCCTGCTTCTTACAACACCAAGCAATGGCAGCTAAACCCATATGCATAGTGTATCTTGTGGTTGACACTCTGTCATCCACACATCTACCAAAATCTGCATCACAATATCCAACAAGTTTGAAGTTCTTGTTGCGGCAGTATTCAAGGCCATATGTTTTCATTCCCTGAAGGTAACGAAGTACTCATTTTGATACATGCCAATGAATTTCTCTAGGCTCATGCATAAACCTAGATAAAATTCCAACTGAAAATGAAATATCAGGCATGGTAGTCATCAAGTATATCAAACCTCCCACCAATTGTCTATATGTGGTGCCATCAAAAAAGGCACTGTTATCATCCTTAGACAATTTCAAGTTACTTTCCATGGGAGTGAGGGCAAGTTTGCAATCACTCATGCCAAACCTCTCTAATAACTCAAAAATATACTTAGTTTGTGAAATGAAAATACTATGCTCTTTCTGAGTTACCTCTATGCCTAGATAGTAGTGAATAAGTCCAAGATCTATCATCTCAAACCCATCTTTTAATTCCTTCTTCATAGACTTGTTATGGTTTTCATCATTACCTGTAATAAACAAGTCATCAACATAGAGAACTAGTATCACCATTTTCTTACCCTGCACTCAAAAATAGAGAGTATCATCTGATTCACTATGATGAAAACCAATGGATTTCAAGTATGAATCCATTTTCTCATACCAAGCCTTGCGTGCCTGTTTGAGCCCATACAAAGCTTTTGTCAATTTACACACTTTGTGTTTAGCACCCACTTGTTCAAAACCCTAAGGTTGTTTCATATAGACTTCTTCCTGTAAATCACCATTTAAAAAAGGACTTTTAACATCCAATTGATTTACTTTCCAACCATTTTGTGTTGCTAAGGCAAATACCATATGAATAGTGTGCCATTTGGTAGTTGGTGCAAATGTTTCTTCATAGTCAATACCTTCTTGTTGCACATACCCTTTTGCAACAAGTCATGCCTTATGTTTATAAATGGAGCCATCTGATTTATACTTAGTCCTATAAACCCATTTACATCCAATGGGTTTAACATGTGGAGGAGGATCAACTAAAACCCATGTATTATTGTTAAGTATGGAATCATACTCACATTTCATTGCCTATTGCCAAACATGTTCATTAGATGCCTCCTCAAAAATGGATGGCTCATTGGAAGAAGTAGTAACAACCATAGCATAGTTCACCTATTTTTGAGAATTCTTGGGCCTTGTTCAACCAACTTCATCTGCTGTCAAGTTATAAAAAGTAATTTGAGCCCATTTTGGATACTTAGACATATTATTCAAATCAGGGACTCCAAAATTCTCATTAGGTGCATTATTTGATGGGGGATTTAGAGAATTTTCAATAATTTCTAAGTCATCAACCTGTGAACTTGTAGATGAAGGAGAGGAAAGTGAAGGAATTTGAGTCTCATACCATAACTTTAAAGAGTTATCCCCATTATTCAAACCCTTATCTCTTTTTGTATTTTTCCTCTCTAATCTATCAAGTTGAGAATCAATCTCTGCAGTGTTAATAGTCCCAAACTCATCAAATATTACATCTTGACTCACTATGAATTTTCCTGAATCTTGTGCAAGCAAACGAAACCCCTTTTTCTCTTCAAAATAACCAAGAAAGATGCATTTTTGACTTCGTGGTTCCAACTTAGTTATATGTTTAATAGGAACCAAAGCAAAACAAACACATCCAAACACTTTCAAGTGTTTAACTTTGGGTTTAAACCCATACCATGCCTCATATGGAGTTTGTCCCAAAAGTGCAACTGTGGGGGACCTGTTTCTCAAATACACTATAGTACCAATAGCTTTGGCCCAAAATTTATCATCAAGTTGTCTATAGTGCAACATGGCACGTGTTGTGCCCTCTAAAGTTCTATTCATTCATTCAGATACTCCATTTTGTTGTGGAGTATAAGCATTACTATATTGTCGATGAATTCCATGTTCTCGACAATAGTCTACAAATTCGTTAGAGGTATACTCACCTCCATTATCTGAATGAAGAGTGGCTAAATGTGAACCTGTTTCTTTTTCACCTAAGTGTAACCAATCAACAAACTTAGCGAAAACTTTATATTTGTTTTTCATAAAGAATACTCAAGTCATCCTAGAAAAGTCATCAATAAACACGACAAAGTATCTACACCCACCAATGGATGACTTTTTCATGTCACATACATCACTATGAACTAACTTTAAACATCTGTTAGCTCTCCAAGATGACTGTTTAGGGAAATTTTGTCAATTTTGTTTGCCCAAAACACATGACTCACAAAGAATACTATCATTGCAAAAAGTGGGCAACCCATTCACCATACCATATCTCTGCAAATCCACTAAAGAGTGGATCATGAAATGTCCATAGTGGAGATGTCATAACCACTATGTAGACATAGTACCTATACCTGTGTCAACAACTGCCACAAGTTCTATATTGGGAAGAAGCACCTTACAATGTAATTTAACCAAGTTTCCATCTTCATATCTTGTATACATTGTTTTATAATTATCCTTCACTAAATTGATGTAAATGAGCCCATTTTCAAGCACAATTTGATAACCTTTCTTTTGAATAGTTACTAAAGAAAGTAAATGTTTCTTCAATGTGGGAACATACCAAACATCCTCCAAGTATTTTATAGACCCATTAAGAAGAAGAATCCGAATAGATCTAAGTCCTAGTGGTGTATGCATAAACTTATCTGCTAAGGCAACTGGAGAGAGAGAAGCTTCCTTATAAGACCAAAATAAATATCTCCTAAATTTCATGTGTTTGGTTGCTCTTGTGTCTAAAACCCATACATCTGTGAGCTCATCTCTAGCCTCATATTCAATATAATCAATGTGCCCCAAAGTAGTGAATACAAATTCATGGGCAACATTACTAGATTCATCATAGTCATGATCAGCATACTGAGCAGAGTTAGTCTTAGTCACTTTTTGTGGCCTCTAAATTTTATCAAAAGGAATCCTACATTGTGAGGCAATGTGACCAAATTTTCCACATCTATGACACTGAATGTCTGATCTACCTTGACCTCTGCCCCTATATGAGTTGTGACTATGTCCTCGATCACTTGTTTCATGTGAATGTGATTGATTAGATTGTTGATTATTTGAATGCCCCCTACCTCTATTTTGATATCTACCTCCTCTGTAACCTTGACCCCCTTTATAACTATTTCCTCTATTGTTTTAATGCCTAGATAAAGATGAACTAGGCTTTGACTCTAAAACATGGGCTTCTTCAATTTTCTTGGATTTATTGGGTAGAGAGAGGTCATGTTGGATGAGAAACTTAGCCAACTTATCAAAGGTGATGGCTGTGATCTTGTCAGAGACATGCAACATTTCAACAAAATTCCTATAGGACCCTGGTAGTCCTTTCAAAGCAGCAGTAACTATGAGGTCATCATCTAGTTTTCCAAAACTAGCCTTAGTGTACTCAGTAGTGATATTTTTCAACTTAGACATATATTCTCCTATATCCCCATCTTCATCTAATGACAAAGTAAACAACTACATATAAATATATATCTTCTTATGCTTAGGTTTCTTATCATACAAATCTGACAATGTTTTCTATGCAGTGTAACTATGAGGAGAATTTTTAATATGAACATAAGTATCACGAGTATAATAGAATTTAATGAGAGCTAAGGCCTTAAAATCACACAAATTGAAAATATCTAATTTAGCCTACTCTATTGGCAATGTGGGATTTTCATTCTTAACAATATCCCATAACTCATTAAACACTAGTGAAGCCTCCATCAATCGTTTCCAATCTGAATAATTGGAAATTGTTAATCTATCACCATCTAAAAGCAAATTTTGAATTTTCAGCATTTTGAATTGAAAGTAAGTGCAGTAGAGAAATGTGTGACAAAATGCAAAAGAAATGAAACAAATATCACACTCACTACACAAGACACTGCTTCTATGGGGTTTTGCTGTTAACCTCCGCGTACAGCGTAAAATAAAAAACAAGTATTTTTGATGGGTTTTGCACTTAACCACACAAAAAATCAATCATTACACCCTTATTTTACCAAATTATAACCTTATTTCACCAATTACACCCTTATCTCACAACAACAATGCAAAAGAAATATGATTGAATTCTGCCCCTTTTTCAAAAAATTAAATAACACAATACAATAAGTATGTGTTTTACAATATTCTGATTTAAAAGGGAATATTCCTTTTTTAAAAAGCATATTCCAAAGCAAAAAAAAACTTTCTCCAAAAAGAAGGGATTTGAACCCTTGACCTCCTCCTTTGCAAGCTTCTAACAAAATAAACTTAACCAATTGCTCTAAGAGCATTTACAGAACACTACACTTACAAATTTCTACTTATACCAGATTTTTGTGTATGAGGGAAAATAAAAAAAAATACATGTGAAATGTGAGTAAATAAAATCAAATTCTTTTTCCCTTTTTACAGCCTTCTCTTCCCAGCTTCTCCCGTGGGACCCAGCCACTGCAAATATTTGAAACAAAACTTTAGAAACATCAAAAAATAAATTTTTGAATTTTATACTATGCCATTCTTCCTTGGAATGCCATGGCTGCTCCTGGATGTTTTCATGCACCTGCTCTCTTTCCTATAGGCCGTACAAATCCGTACATGAAGGATAAAATTAATTTTTACTGAGTTTTGGTAGATTTTTTAAGTATTTTTTGCAGGGAATGAGTTGAAAATGAAACTTAGGAATTGGAAGGCTATACAACAGGCCGTACAACTCAGATTTTTCTAGATTTTTCATTTAAAATGCAAAAATAGAGGTTTTAATGCCATTTGATCAAGATTTGCAGATGTTTTGGATTTAAAAAGAGCTGAAATGAGTGCAAATCACAATGGAAGCCATGAATGAAAACTTTCAAATGTTTTTCTTAAATAAATAGGCCATACAAATCTAGCTTTGGCCAAAAAACAATGAATTTAATAACATTAAAATGCTAAAAATTCATTTTTATGCCAGATGAGGAGGTTGAACACAGGAAAATGGAGTATGAATGATCAAAAAAGACTAGACTGTGGTATATGGAAAATACAGGTTTAAATGTGAATAATATTTGAAAAGTTAAAATAATTAATAATTTTTCAAACATTTAAACCCATAAAAAAAATTCATTTTATATGGCATACCTTATTTCATGCCAAAAAATATCACATGAATTGATTTTTCACCTTGCTCCTTCGAATTCACCAAGCTTCCAAAATAACCATGCTCTGATACCACTGATAACTCCAGAACCAAAATAGGTTGAACCTTGTCCCCGATTAGTGCGAGTGCACAAGTATTTTATTAATTTCAAAAAATCAAGTACATAAGGGTGCCTTTACTCTGTTAACCCTTTTACAATGCAAACATGGATTTATATAGTTTTTACCAATGACCGGTAAAAATAACTAATCTTATAACCAACTAAATATGGAAAAACAACCCGTAAAGTAATTCTAATTAATAAATATAAAACATTAAAAATACCTAATAATTAAACTAAGTTTATTTTATGGGGGTGTCTTTACTAAAAGATGCATGCCCCATTTACAATAATTATTTATTACCTACCAAAAATCTAACCTAGCATTAAGACTTTGGAACAAGTCCTAACATATATCTCAGTAATAGATCATGCATCAGGATCACTCTTAGCATAACATGATGACAAAAATACTGAATGAGTAGTTTATTACATTAGTTTCACATTGGTTGATTATGAAAAAAAAATCCCCAATAGAAAAACTATGTCTCACATTATTTTTTGCCACATAAAAACTCTGACATTACATGGTCAATAACAAGACTCAAGTTATCACAAAATTATATCCCTTAAAGTTCTTACTGGCCAAACCACATCTTTTTGGTCACATCATAAATTGGGTTATGTTATTAACAAATTTTGACTTAAAAATAGTCCTGTAGAAATCAATAAAGGGCCAAATCATTGCAGACCATTTGGTAGTAGCACCACTATTAGATACCAACCCTCTTAGTGACACATTCAAAGATGATTTCACCACCTTTTCTACTCATTTAGATATCTAGAATATGTTCTTTGATGGCTCCCAATGCACATCTAGTTCAAGGGTAGACATTATCTTTGTCAATCCTTCTAGTCACATAGTTCTTATAGCATACTGATTAATTTTCTCCTACACCAACAACATAGCAGAATATGAAGCTCTTATCTTAGGACTATTCACTACCCAATGTATCAAATCTATTCAAGTTTTCAATGATTCCCAGCTTATGGTCAATCAAGTCAATGACGTTTATCAAATAAAATATGAGCACCTTATCAAATATCACAACATGGTATAGTGTTTGTCATCATAATTCAACTACTTTTCTATCAAGAGCATCCCTATAAAAGACAATAGACATTCAAATGCAATGGCTAGTGTTGCATCTCTAATTCCTATCAACATCAATGATGATCAAGAAATATTTATAATTAAACAATTATAGTCACCATCAATATCTAATTCAGATTTGATCACTCTTTTTTTTAGCTACTACATGAAGTTTCAAAACCCCAAAATGGTTCTCTGATATTTATAACTTTCTAAAAAAATCTATTACACCAGACACTTTTTGTTGGAATGATAAATGTAAGTTATAAAAACAAGTAACCATTATGTAATCATTGGTGGGGACATTTTTAAGTGATATTTTGATAGACACTTACTATGATGCTTCGCCTCAATAGAAGCCAAAATTTCTCTAGCTCAAATACATGATAGTGAATGTGGTGGTCACTTTATCAAAAAAATCATGTCACGCAATATACTTTGACAAGGGTACTACTAGCCTACCATGAAAGATGAATGTTCACAATACATGAAGCTATGTGATAAATGTCAATGACACAGTAATCTATAACATACACCGTCACAACAAATGTAACCTATAGTCTCTCCATGGTCATTCATGTTATGGGGATTGGATCTCATAATAAAAATTAACTCTAAATCCATTGATGGACATAAGTTCATAATTATAGCTACCCAATACTTTACCAAATGGGTGAAAGCAATTCCACTTTAATATACTATAGATAAAGACATTTACAATTTTATCATGACTCATATTATTTCATGATTCAGCCTACCAATAGCTATCATCTCTGATAATGGAACATCATTTAAGAATAAAACTATCAAAAAAAATTGTACCAAATATAAAATTAAGCACACATTCTCCACTCTATATTACCCATAAGGAAATGGTCAAGAAAAAACTATTAATAAAACTATCAATAGCATTTTAATCAAAATAGTGACAAAATTTAGAGATGATTGGCATAATCAGCTAGTTTTTATGTTATGGGCCTATCACATAAGTCTCTGTATGCCCACGGGAGCTGCTCCTTATTCACTCATTTATGTCATAGAAGTATTTTTACCATTGGAATTAGAAATCCCATCTCTCCATGTCTCCCTTAAAGGTATTCTCACTGATCAATAGTATCATGAAAACCATCTACACCAGCTTGAATAATTAGACCATACATGCATTCAAGATCAATAACACCTCAAAATCTATGAACAATATATGTAAAAATCCTAAAATAAATGAGTTCACACTAGATAATTCTAAGCTAATGATCTGGTTCTCAAAGAAAACCTTCGCAATGTCAATGCAAAAAAATAAATCAAAGGAAAATTCAAACCAAATTGGCTAGGTCCATTTATTATTACTAAAAATCTTAGCCCTAAAGTGTATCATCTAGCCTCACTTGAAGGAAAGAAACTCAAAAACCCAATGAATATTATGCATCTATGTAGATTCCATGTCTAGCATGCCATTTTACATATTCTAGTCTAAATAATTTATGTTTAAAGCTTAATTTTACATAACTTATTTTAAAAATACAAAAATAATATAACATTACAAAATCCAAAAACATTTAAATACATACAAAAACATTTCAATTATATGCATCATCTATGCTTTACATTACTACTACTATGCTAAGACTTACATTTGTTGTTTCATGCTATTGTTTGTTGATTTATCTACATTACCATGATTCACTTGATCTTCTTTGAGTGTTTGTAGTGACATCTAGATCCTTGAATACTTCACTCTACCCATTAAAGGGGCATCCTACTTCTAAATTTAATAACACACATTGATATACATAGACATTGGGGGCATCTTTTACATGACTACACCATCCAGGTTATGTCATTCCTACACTACACATTCCAAGCTATCATGCTAATGTACATTACTTTCTAGATTACACATATTACTATATCAATATTTCACTAGTATCTAGCACTTTTTTATCTCTTTAGCATATGCATAATATTGTACTTAACATGTCTTACATACTTTTACTTTTTCTTTGATTAGTTAGATGTGATTTTATCTTTCTAGTTATTACATGCTTTCTCTTCTTGTTGTGTGTAGCTTATTAGATTGCATTTCTAGTTATTGCTTGCCTCCTATGTGTGCCTTAGGATATTTACCAATATCCTTTTCTTATATTCATGTGTGTGTATCTTTGAACATTTTCCAATGTCCCTTACTTATACTCTTTTATGTGCCTATGGCCCTTATGCCAATCTTGCTTATTCTATAGTATGTGTTTGTGGTATTTGAACATGCCTTGTATGTTTACTTTCTAGTATGAGTCACATGTGCCCATATTTGTTATTTGGTTGGCTCCTTGGCTAATATTATATACTTCTTGCTTTGTGTGATTTTTTCTTGATTGCTTTCTTTTGTTTGTCATGCCATGATCCATATCATGCATTTCCTTGATTTCTTAAATGCCATGATGGACATCATGCTCCATCCCTCCTTGATAACAACTAACCCTTTTGATTCTAGTTTAGTACATTACACATGATTTTACATTATTATATATATCTAGGAATACCCCTATTTATCTAACAATATCTCAATACAAATAGTGTTATATATTGAGATATCTTGTCAATTATCATTACTATATCATGTATCTATGTATCATAACACACTTACTAGGCTCTTTCTTCTGAGGGTAGTCATTACAGGGTCTTCATTCCTACCCTTAAAAGAGGGGGAAATAAATAGGGGTTTTTTCATAGAGATTAGAGCTCCTAGTGGTCAAAACAACAATTTTCAAAACACTTAGAATAGAATCCAGACATCAGACTAGGTAGATAGTAGATATTTCATAATAGTCATTAGATTTGGACCTAGAGAAAATTTCCAAAGTTGGACTAAAACATCAGACAACAAGGTGCCTTATTTTTAGTATTCCTATCTAGACAACAAAAAAAATAGTTTTTACAAAAATGGACATAAAGGTGACTTCAGTCAAAATTTTGTTAGTATAATACAGTCTAAATTTAGCATGTTTTAGTATAGTTTTTGATTATATAATCTAGATATAGGGGGCATCATGCACAACATGATGGATCTCACTTCTAATTTTAGATTAGGTAGTTGTTGTAACTTCTAGATTAGAACCCATGTTTCAGACACTAGTTATTAGGGGTAATTGGTGTAGTACATTGGTCTTCTTCTCTTTCTAAGTTCAATTTATTTTTCATAAGTATTTTGAGTAGTTACATGCCTTACTCCATCTGCAAGTGGTTGGTATCATTTTTTTTAAGTTTAGATTTCATACAAGCTTAAATTTTTGAGTAATCAAGTTCTTAAGTTAGCTTTCATATAAGCCTATTACACCAATTTTAGAGTGGCTTTCATATAAGCCTAATCTCCATCTTTTGAAATGGCCAAGAGTGGCCTAGTTTCCAACATACATTTGGTTATCCATGCCAAGATTGTCAGATAATGGTACATTCATGGGATTTAGGAGCCATATCATATGACATCTATTCCATAGTGGTATCACTTCATAACTTCATTTCATTGAGCAATGATGGAGCCAAAGGGCCTACCTTTGTATTCTTGAGCCACCTATTCAGAGGGATTAGACACATAGTAAAAACATTGATTAACACATGCATGATTCATTATCTTCACTTAGTAGGTGATGATGGAGCTAAAGGTCCTACCTTTACATTCTTGAGCCACTTCTAGGGAATTGAGCACTCAGCTCTGTTCATGATATTACTTTTGGTATATCACACACCCAACACAATCCAACATCACAACAGGTTTTGTATTAGTTCGTATACCTAGTGAGGTATATTCATTTCTTTCCTTTCCTCTCTCTTTTACCTAGATTTTGTATGTTATTATTTTAGATATAATGTATATAATAAGAACTAGTCTACTCTATGTTTTTCATTATAGATTCATACTTTACATCATGTTCCCTCTATGCACATCCAACATCACACAACTTCATGAGCTTCACCTTTAAAGGTAATTTCAGGTATGCTTTTTATTTTTCCTTTATCATAGTATTTCACTTTGATGCATCACTAGAATAAATTGTGCAAAAATGTAGTAATATAAAATGTGAAATTTGGTTACTTGAGTATGGATAATGACACCTAATCCATAGGTCCTCCTACTTGCTTACACAACCCTTTTAGGACTTTCTTTCACTGATTCCTAATCATCCACAACCTTCTAGAATTAACCCTTATAGACCCATGTAGCTCTCTTAGGCCTAGATCCATCCCCCTAGGTCTCATTCCCTCTAGACAATAGCACCCAAGTTGGATAGGAGCACTGAAACCTAGGGTATCTAGTTTTAGTGCTTTTGTCTAAGTGTGCTTTTGGTCTTAATAGTCATATGTTCTTAAATCCTTATCCTAATTCATATCAGCCTAACATGAATTCATTTTACCCACAATCATTAAATCCCATATAAAATGTCATTCAAAGTCAATTTAGAGGGTTTGGCACTCATTTACAAGAGAGAAGTAAGAATACAAGACTACTCAAGCACTCTTCCCTATTCTCTACATACATCCATATAATAGTATTTCAATCTTATTCAAAATTTTACACTAGTCCCTAGTCACTATAAGTACACCCAATTTTTAATTTACTTTCATTTTCATCACACTATTACACCAAGCACTTTAATTAGAGAACTACATATAGCTTGATCCCTCCTCAAAGTATTGGTATGTAAGAAACGTGCCCACACATAGGGTGTGAAGTGCATCCAGTGTATCCTTTACACACTAACCACTTTTTCCTACTTGCCAAAGTTCCATTTAATTTTATTAAAAACATAATAACATGAATAATCAGCTCTATATGGATTTCCATTGATAATGAGGATCTAAAATTTGGTACACATGCTCACACAAATGTTGTGAACAAAACCTAGAAAAATCATATTTCTATGGGTAGTTTGGACAACAACAAAAATACCAAGACTAAAACAAAAAATAGTAGGGTGTCCTATTTCCAATGGTCTTATCTAATTAAAAAATGAACTCTAGATCTTAGTTTGTGATAGTTTCCCAGACTTGTTCCTCTGGTATCAAACTCTGTCTCAGCTGTAATAGCCTAGAATAAGATAAGTCATACTTTCTCTCACTCATTACTATTTTTAGAAAAGTCAAAAATACAACTTGTTTAAATAAATTAGTGGCTTAATTATTGCATATCATTTACTAATTTTATCTACTCAAACTCATTTATTAAATAGGAATAAAACTCCATTATTCTCAAAAATATTAAATTAGGTTCAAATTAATCACAAGGGTCCCTATTTTTTAGAAATGGGGGTATTTTGACCTCAAAAAATCACATCTTAAAGTTCATATACATCCACATACCTTGAAAATACCAAATATGTCAAATAATCATAGTAAGTTATCATCTTCCACCTCTCATACATCTCTATGAAGGCACTTTTGGATCATAAGACCACTTTAATTCCTTGTCAAAAACCTCCAAACATTCCCAAACATCATAATGACACTTGACACCAATTGAAATGAGACATGACAATGACAAGACATTGAGACATACTCTATTTATTTGATAGTTAATGACATCAAGATGATCTATCACATCACTAAGGGTAAAAGACAACTAGGATATGAAAATTTTTTAGTTGTAGGGGTTGCATTTAGCCTTGGTAGGCCAAATTGCCAATAGGGATTACCTTATATATAATATATGTAAGCATTATGCTAAAATTCTCACTTTTAGTTAGAAAAACATACTAATACGTAGACCAAGACAACCTATCAAAATCATTCAATCAAGCACTCAATAAATTAAAGATTTCCTATTTCCTATTATTCTAATATCAGACATAGGAATAACACATACATAGGCCTAAATTACTAAAGGAGCAACCCAAGAGCCTAATTTTCCAGGTTACAAGCTAGGTCACTATTGTATTTAATTTTCACAATATTGTATGATCCACACACAAGCTAAAATGTGTACCAAATTTTAGATCCTCATTATCAACAACATTTGTGTGAGCATGTGTACCACATTAGTCTAAGGCCCTCTTCAGAATATTGTCTATGTAAGTAGTTATTAATGATAGAGGGGTCTTTGGGGTCAAATCGACACTATGTATCCACTAACCTATTTTTTACTAATGTCACTATTTATATAAATAACTAGGTTTTTATAATTCCATGAATATTAATAATTTTTTACCTAGATCTGAATACACTATAGTGAATATGAAGTCAAACCCAAAAGCATCTAAGTGGTTGGATCCTTTTTCAGCAAGTATTCCATATAAGACACTTGCATTGAAGCCATTGATAGTAACATTGATGTGATTATCCCAAGATGGAATTAGTTCCTAAAGCTAAATAAGCCTCAAATCCAAAATCTAATGATTGTTCTATAATCTTTTTCCATACTAATTTCTACTTGTTCTATATCTAGCACTATGTTAGAAGTAGAACCAACTAAGTATATTACTTCTTTATCATTTCCATACATAGTTTTACTTTCTATATTTAGCTTATACTTAGCATAATAAATTTAATGTAAGTTATATGTGAGTTTAGAATTTAATTGGCCTACTATAGATTTGAATATCACCCTTGTGCATTATCATTTATATATTATTAACCCTATTATACCACCAAGGTAGGACATTCCCTATCTAATTTAGGGTTAAACAATTGGTGAACCCAATATTTGAACATCAATCCCTAGGTCAATTAGGGTTTTCTAATTTTTTATGTTATTGATCCCTTATTTTTATAATCTAGAAATCATGTTTTCAATTGAAATATCTATAAATTATTTCATGGTACAATACTATATACTGTTTATTACTTGTTATATCTCATATCTAGTTAAAGTCATTATATCTATAAGAGATTCAAAACTTGAATTCCTACATAGTCCTCATTATAATGTTTATAATGAGATTTAGCATGTCACTACAAAGTTCCAAATGGAATGCTTGAAACAATCATCCTCCCTAGGTCATGTTACCACCCTGCCCAAGGATAGTAAAACCAAAACCTTGCTCTTGGTCTTGTTACACAATTCAATCTAGTACAAGGATATATTTTTAAATGCATTGCATATGACCCTACTCCATTCTAATATTGAACCACCATATGTGGTCACTATCTTAAATTCTATAAAATGGACCAAAAACAATATATCCTTTGAAAATGAGGATTTACCACCTTAACATCTTATAAATAGATTTTTTCCACTCCACATTTAGGTATGCATTTTCAACAAAAATGATAAAATGAGTTCTTATGGACAATGTTTCATGACTGAACATTTTTAACATATCCTTTCTCTCCAAAATTGGCATTAGACCTTCAAACTTGGAACCATCTAATATGAGAATCAAGGGATTCGATAATATTTCAAGATAAGTATTGGGGCAATCAACATTGAATATTATTGTGGGTCCCCATACATTACCCACTTTGTGAAAAGTTATGCCAAATTATTTAAACTATAAAATTCTATTGAGATGACCTTAGTACATTAAATTTATGAAATTCCCTCTAAATTTCTTGCATGATTAAAATATAGTCATCAGGGATTCATTTACATGTCCAATGGATATTAATCCCTTTGAATATTGTGTAGTCATACAGTAACCCAATAATATTGCACCACATTCCTATAATCATGATTCTGGTTCTTGATATTTAAAAAATATGGATATAAAGGCCAAGGATTGAGAAACATGAGCAAGGCATAACTCAGGCTATTATTCCTATAAATAATATAAACTGGCAAGGTTTGGTTTTCTTAGAAAAAGTCATAAGACACAAACATATCTCTCATAGTATAATTTATTTTACAAGGCCTAAAACATAATGCATGCATATCTCCATAACTGATCTCAAATTAGTAAACCATCATCTAAGCATTGAGGATGCTTCCCCAAAAAAATTGACACTATATGACTTTTCCAATGATGAATCATTACTAGAGTACTTGGGGAAATATGAGGATATCCCTTCCTTATATCATAAGAATGGGTTTTATCATACCAAATATATTCATGCTTACTTTAGGGAGAGAGATGATACCAATGTTCAACATGATTTATAAAATTTTATTCTTACCAAACCATTCATTACAAAAAAATATACTTTGTTAAATGAAGAAACAATCAAGTATGACTTTAGGATAGATAAGGACCCTCAACTAGTTTTACTTACTACCATGATATAGGATGATGAAGGAAAAACCTTGATAGGTCCTCCATTATTTTCTCAAATTCTTTTCTTTGGATTATTTAGATATTCCTAGGATCTATCCATTAGTGGCAATGTATAACACATTATTATACCTAGATGTAAAACTAGTAAAACAAAAAAATTAAAAAATGCATCCTAAAATGGCATTTTTGGTAAAAGATGAAATTCAAAATATCCTAGGCTTTATAAGATCCATTTCACATTTTTACAAGGTATCTAACATTATTCCTATCAAAAAACCCAATGGTGACATTCAATTTTGACCCAATTATTGTGATTTAAACAAGGCTTGTCCTAAAGTTGATTTCTCATTACCTAACATCTACATGATTGTATATTCTATAGCTAGATATGATATATTTTCATTTGTGGATGTATTCATAGGATATAATGAAATCAAAATTAATCCCATAGATCAAGAAAATACTACATTTACCACTCCTTGGGGTATGTTTTGTTAAACAATTAGGATTTTTGGATTAAAAAATGTAGGAGCCACTTATCAAAGATTAATGACTCATATATTTCATGACTTTATACATAAAACTATAAAATATTATATTGATGATTTACTTGAAAAATCCAAAAATTGACAAGACCATGATACTAATTTATAAAAAAATATTTGAATTCTTGCACAAGTTCAATGTTTGATTAAATCCAAAAAGTGTGTTTTGAGGGTATCTTTAGGAAAACTCTGAGGATACATTATTTCTTAATGAGGCATTGATGTTGATCCAAAATAAGTAAAATGTATCATATAAATGCCACTACCAATAATCTAAAATAGTTTCAATGTTTACAAGGTAGAATTAAGGTTATTCAGTGTTTCATTACCCAACTAGATAATTAAAAAATCATGTTCACTTGTTTGTTGAGAAATGATACAAAATTTACATGGGATGATATATGTAAACAATTTTTTGATAAAAAAAAATCATATTTATTAAATCCATTGGTACTTATTCCTCTTATCCCAAATAAGCAATTATTTCTTTACATATCATCCACTCATGAGATCTTGGGGGGGCCTACTAGCACAATTTGATGATAATCACAAAAAGAATGAAATCTAATTTATCAATCACTACTTAGTTGATTATAAATGCAAATATATAGCAATGGAAAAACTATGTCTATCCTTCATTTTTTATACTCAAAAACTATGAGATAATTTATTCAATAATGAGGTTCATGTTATAATAAAAGAATATCCATTAAGGTTATTTATGAATAAAGCACACCAAACTAGTTGCATAACAAAATGGGTGATGTAACTTATAGAGTTTGATCTCATGTTTATCCCAAAATTCAATAAAAGGATAAGTCATAGCTAAACAATTGGTGATGAATCCTTTACCAAATTCTTTTCTACTCACTAATCCTTTTTAGGATGAGTTCAAAGCATATAATATGTCTTCCCATCCATGGATAATGTTCTTTGATTGATAAAAATGTATAACATGGGTTGATGATGGTATTGTATTATGTATCCCTGAGGGTGAATGATGCCTTTCTCTTAAAAATTATCTTTCTCTTGTACCAACAATATAATTGAATATGAGGCCTTCATCATCAGATTATCCATAGAACACAATCTTGATATAAGAGGCATCCAAGTTTTTGGTGATTCCCAATTAATTGTTAATCAAGTTAATAATCACTACCAAACCAAAGAAGAGCATTTTCTAACATATAAATAAATGGTATATAAATGCACATAGACATTTGACACATTTTTTATCGATAGTATTCCACATAAAAATAATCACCATGTAGATGCCATGGCAAGTATGGCATATTTGATGACCTTTGATTATGATCATATAAACTTTATAATATGATATATATATGAAATCCTTCAATATATTTTGATCAAATGAACACCTTGGTCATTATTTTTATTACTCATAGTACTATAAGCATAGAATGGTACACTGATATTTATAATTATATTTATTAAGCCTATATACAAAACCATTTTGCACAAAATGATAAATGAAAATTACAATACAAAACATTTCATTATATTATTATTAGGAATGATTTGTTCAAATGAGGTTTTTATGGATAATTAATCTGATGCTTAAACAAAGATGAGGCTTGCACTACACTCTTGGAAATACATGACAATAAGTGTGGTAGGCATTTTAGTGGACATGCCAAGTCTCAAAAACTATTATGCCAAGGTTATTAATGGACTACAATGGAACAATAATGTATTGAACATTCATAACTATAATTTTAATGACAAAAAAATATCAATTTCAATCATGCACCATCATATGAGTTACAACTAGTCATTTCACCATGGCCTTTTTCTGTATGGGGCTTTGATTTAATAGGAAATTTAAATCCTATATCTATTTGTGGACATAAATTTATTATTACAACTACATAATATTTTACAAAATGGTTGGAAAAAATTCCACTTGATTTTAACATAGGGGATGAGATATGCAGATTGTAGACACCTAAAACTGATCACAATTGGATTTCAACCAGATTTTAGACCAATTCCTACCAACCATTGAAAATTAATCCCAAGAATCACTAAACATCCCAAATTTTATTATTCATCATTCATCAAATCTCACAATCACATTGATACATCCCTAATTAGGGTATCCTATTGTATGTAACTATAACCTCTCGTAGATTCATCCCTAATCATCTTATAGCATCACACAGTCAATTTGGCTTATGGACCTATTAAGTAGGGAACTTACACACATAAAATAAAATATTGAAAGATCTAAATTACTAATCAAAATTAATTAAAAAGATAAACCAAATTAAATTTCTATTTAAATTATCCATGTATAATTAATTAATAAATAAATAAGGAAATTCAAAAATATGAAATATCCTAGCTTTTCAAGATTATCTTTACAAGTTTTCAAGCCTTTGGAAAATATCTCAAAATATATCTTTTTGGAGACCCATGCCTACTCATTAAAAATCAAGAGTTATTAACACTTTTTAACTCTAATAGGGTTGTTTGACTCACTTAGGTTAGATTTAAACCCATTTCATGTTTAAACTACACCTTAACTCACCTTGGGTTGGGGTTAGCTCCTAAGCCTATAAATAAAAGCCATTGATTATTGAAAAAAACTTAGATATTATAGAGTTATAATGCAATTTTTGTTATATGATTCATATCAATACTGTTATAATTCCAAAATATTGAGCCAAGCTACACCAAGCCACAACATAGGCTAATGGTGCCAAGGAGAGTAGGAGCTACACACCTCCATTGCCAAAGACTCTTTGAGCATAAACCAATCAAGCCACTCAACAATGCATTTGGATCTCTCAAGGAAGTTAAATAATTTATTATCTTTGCATTTTAGTTGTGCTTTTCATTTGTATTTTATTCATTAATATTGCCCTATGATCTAGGCTTAGATATTTTAACATGTTAATGTGTTCATTTTAAATTTTTTTTGCTTAAACTAACACTTGATCTAAACTCCTCTCTATTTTCAAATTATTATGATCATAAATAGCATACCCGATGGGACTTATGCACCTCATAAATCCTTCCAATGACTTTTAAGCATATTGTGTACCATTATTTGGTCTTAATTTTGGATTGATTGAACTCATTTTCATTAAATAGTCTTCAAAATCCCATTCACATATTTCTATGTGCAAAGTCATAGCCTAAACTATAAACCTATGGCCTAGACTCATTTTAGGCTATTATTGTGCCTAATAACTCATAGCTTGAAATAACAAGATAATAAGCCATCTTTTAGAGCTTCATTTAGGGTCATACAGACTCCATTTTTGATATTTTTTTAAAACCACATATTTTCTCCTAAATTTTTAGAATATGTTATTATTTTACCTTCAAGTTGCATAAATGTTTCAAAAAATATCAAAAACCCTCTAAAATTTGTAGGACAAAAGTGGTAAAAGGACATAAATTTGCATGTGCTAAATCTTGAACATTTTGTTTGGTGCCTAAAAGGAATGGTTAAGTCTTAAACATTTTTTTTAGTTCTTAAAAGAAATTTAGGTGTTTATTCTTAGTTCATTTTGTGAAATTTATTACAAGGTTTGAAACTTAAACAAAGGGGATAAAAATTTCACAAATACTTCATTTGGTGCATAAAATTAGCATTCACTTAAATTTCAAATTCCTTGAAGTGTGTTTTTTATTCTAAATCATTTTATACTTGTGTGTTTTTCATAAATGAATAATGTTTGTATGTTATCCCCACATCCCCTTTAGGGAACTCAAGTGACAAAAAGTTCTTCTTCCTTTCAATTTATGCCTTTTCTAAGGTGTGAAAAGAATGTTTTTGAGGATATCCCCAAAACCTATATATTTTGGGTGATCTAAACACAACCTTTAAAGTCTTTTCACTTGGTCATTTAATTTATGCAACTTGTCTTATGAGAGGGAGTTCATAGTTTATTAACAAGCTTTTTAGGGGTGATTTGACCTGGAAATTCATCTCTCAACATCATACCAACCTAAATCCATGGTGGGGTATATAAATCAAGTCACATATACTATGATATCTAGGGGGTTGAATGACTAACCTCTCCTTTTATAATGAAAACCCAAGTCAAGTCTAACTGACCAAGGGATTATTGGCTATGTAAGGGAATTAACCCTTGCATAATAAGTTAGATAGTATAAAATTAAATTATGTGATGCATCTCTAGTGTTAAACACACTTTGGACCATATAAATGGACAAAAATTTAAGTTCTAGAACAACCCCACTTATCATGGACATATTTTTGATGCATGATGAGTAGCCCAAAGTTTTAGGTCATCATATAATCTCTTCAGATAAGGGGGTGTAAAAACATTACTACTTCATGCACTTTTATTTTTATATTAACACTTAAAATCCTCCTAAGAGCATGTATATATATATATGGAATTCAATGATAAAATGCAAGCTTATCAGTTATAAGATCTATAATCTTATACTTGGTTGTATTTTTCCATTTAATCTTTTATTGCTTAGTTTTTGAGTCTAAATCTATTTGTTCATCTTCCCATGTCAAAACAAGCTTTGTATCCACACCACTTCATTGTTTGAGGAGATTTTATGTTGTCTATTTGACACTGTGTTTTTACCTTGGCATTTTGATAAATATTTATGTGTGTCACTTGATTGAAATGAGTAGTGTTACGTTACCCAAAAGTCATTTCATGTTTTTGTGCCTTGAAGTCTTGAAATAAACCATTTATTACATATTTAGAGTATGATAATGCCATTACACTAATAAAATAATTTCAAGATTTTTTTTCCTTATTCCAAATTCCATTTTTTGAAACCAAATCCATGTGCATCTTTTGTATCTTTGTCTAGTGTCATTATGTCATTCAATTTTGTCTAGCTTGTATGTTTAAATAATCCTAGTTTTCCTAAGTTGAGTATTTAATTAACATTGACAATTTAGCATCCAAAAATTGATTTATTTATGTTTATGACTTATCTAATTTAGGCTTAGACATGGATATTTATCTTTTGGTTCATGTAACTTAGGTCAATTATTTACCCAAATTCAAAAAACTATTTTTTTATGCCTTTATTTGGGAGGAAATAGCCTATCTTATTTATGCCTTTTGTTTCATGCCTTATGCCAATTGACCAAGTCCATGTTAGATTTAATATGCCAATTATATGCTAAAATGTTTCATACTTTTTATATACCCCTTTTTTTAAAGTCTATCATGTTTTGCCAAGTCCTATCACATGCCTATTTTTTAGCCTCATTTTTTATGCTGCATTTGGCCAAAAGACCTAGCAACTTTTATTTTTCTAGATTAGACTTATTTGGAACACTTTAAACCTATATTTTGGCATGTTAGTTTTTATTCAACCACTTGAAATTTTGTGTGTGAGACATTTGATGTTAGACTATTTTATGCTAAGTTTTAACATAGACCATTTTGGAGATTAAGTTCCCCTTTGACCAAGTTAGACCAAGTACGAACCTTTTTTCCTTTGGACATAATTTTTAAGAGTTTTTAGAACTCTAGTGATTTTATATAATGTTCATCACTGATATGGATATTTCTTATTACACTTATGGTGGAAATAAGTATAATCTAAGTTATGATAGAATAACTATACAAATTAACTTTGTTTAATACCCTATAGTGAAGAAGTGGTTTGTGATATGGATTCTTATCCTCCTTAAAATAATGAATTTATGGAATAAAGCTAAGATCCTCAATCATAGTATTTGGTGACACCTTATTTAGTCTAGTTAACATATGATGTTCACCCTCTCATTGATCATGGAATCCAATCCTCTACCTATACCATTAACCTTGCTTCAGATTGTGCAAGCCACCAAGATCCACAACATCCAAGGATTGCCATTTATATACCAAGACCTCATCCTTTGGTTGTTGAAATAAACCAAGTTCCTTAATTCCCTACCATTTATATTACATGACCTCATCCTTTGGCTTGTGTGAGTAACCATGATTCACAATGCCCTACCATTTTTATTTTTGGACATCATCCTTTATCTTATGAAAGAACCAAGATCTATAATTCCCTACAATTTATATTCTAGGACCTGATCCTTTAGATTATGATCATAAACAAGCTTTGAAAGGCCCTACCATTACCATTCTAAGTCATTATATGTATAGTAACTACTTATCCCAACATAATTGTGAAAGCACAACTTGATGATCATAGTTATCATCCTAGGCCACAAACCAACCCTTGATAAGCCTATCCTTATCAAACTACCATCCATTCTTCATCTATTTCAAACTATTCACCAATTTAGAAAACCCATACCAAGCATCCATCCCCAACCAAGACAATCATTTGAAGACCAAGATATTTTCAAAATTGGTATTTTACAACTACTTATAAACCAAGGCTAATAAAACCAACCAATCCACAATGTTAACCAACCATTTATGATAAGCAAACTTGTGATGAATCACCTCTTAGTGATATATCTTTTGTTAAGGAATCTCACTCTAATAAGTTAGTATTTTCTGAGTCACTTCTTAATGATTATAACCACCTTTGGGAAAATCATTATCTCTACCATTATCCTATTTTTAAAGAGCCTCCCTTTGACAAGCTAGTCTCTAAGGAATTATCTCTTGACCTATTTCCCCTCATAGAGGAATATGACTTTAATAAACTAGTCTTTTTAGAACCCACTATGCCATCATTGGTCATTATTTATCTAATAATAAACATTAAATAAAACATCATTATAGAAACATCTACATAAGATAAAGAATAAACATTAAATTTAGGTTGTATTCTTAAACCAACATCAGATTTAACATCAAAAGAAAAATCAACATCAGTTTTAGAGTCTTTTGAGTCAAAATTAGATTTAGAATCAGAATACATTCAAGGTTGTTATAATATTAATTATGCATGCCTCATCGATGAATTTGAATATATTTTTGATCCTTCCATAATTTTTGAGGATGATTACATCATATTTGACACAATTTCTCTCAGTATCTTCTACAAGGATTGTGTTTCCTCTTCCCATTCTATTATCATTCCACACGCCATTACCACCAACCAACATAGCCATTATATTGGCCTTCCACCTCCCACAAGTGTCTATTGGGACCAATAGAATCATATTTTGTTAAACTACATCTATGGTGATATATCAGTTGTAAAATATCAATGGGACCAAGACCACATTCATTTAGAATAATAATATTCTTTTAGTAAAACATTTTTGTAGGTGTTAAGGACCATCAACATTTAAACTTGAAATATTATAGTGAAACCTTATTTGAGGTGCTAGAAGACAATCAAATTCAAAATTCAATGTTCCTTAGTGAAACCTTATCAGAGGTGTTATGGGACAATCAAGACAACTTCATTGGTGAAAACCTCATCAAGGCACCAATGGTTGAGAACAACAGTTCTTCACTACTTGATGATGACATTATCAAAGATGAAATCAATATAGCTTCTAATATACAGCATAATAAAATCATAGCTACTCTTAGGCCTATATAACAAAATAATTTGATGATCCTATCGAGAGCATATTTAGAAGTCTTTGACCCTATCACAACAAAAATTATGTTGAATCTAGAATCAACAACATTGTGTGTGCCTAAAAATATTTATCTTCATGTATTACCCATCCATTATACATTCCATTATCATCCACCTTTACATCACCAAATCAAACATATCATCCATTATTTATCTTTATTTACCATACCTAGTCATACTTTCCTTTGTAGAGTCTACAAAGACATCTTGTCTTGATGTTTGATGAAAATAGAATCAATGACTAATGAGGATCACAATGTCATTGGAATCCAAATCTGCAATAGGTTCTTGATAGACCAATTATTTAGAAGAGGTGTGGGCTATAAATTTACATGATTGATTATTCTAATTTTGTCATATGTTGATTAAGACATGCATTTCCACATCAGCAGGAACAATATAATCATTAACCTTGGCCAAAAACAAAACCCATACCTTTCCATTTCCATTTACCTTGATATTTCCATTTTTCCATTCCCTTTCCATTTTTTCATACCCTACCATTTACCTTGCCTTATCACTTGGGGGAAACCCTCTTACCATTTTACATAATCTTCATGCCATCATCATCCTAAACAATACTCTATGTCATCCTACCATGCCATCCCTATTATACCAAAGCCTATTTTTATCCATTTTTCCTAGCCCTTTTTTATCTTGGTTCCTTTAGTTCTTCCCACACCTTTCATAAGGGTATTTCAATATAGCTTCAATAATTTTAGATTTTTGTGTTAAAATGACAATCTATGAAATTAGTGTGATAGTGGATCTGGCAAGTTATCTTTCATTTATGATTGATTGGTTCCATTGATTATAACCACCTATGGGCAAATCAATATTCCACCTTGTGTTACTAATTATAACCTCCTTTGGGAAAATTAGTATCATATACCTATGATATTATTTCTTAATTATAATTTCCCATGGGAAATTAGGGATAACACCTTTTACCATGGATTATCACATAAACTTTCTATTTACCTCAATTTGAGAACTTATTGTGACCTAGTCAGTTCTCCCCACCTTTTGTGTTGGTAGAAGTACTATTATTTGAGGTCTTTTGGGACTATGTAGGCTTTTCTTAATTCACATTGAGGTTAGCTTAGTCCCCCTTTTCCATATGATCTCATCATTTTACAATTGACCTAAGACAATTCTCTCACCATTTTGTGAGTGGATCTTGTCAATCTCTAACGAGTTAAGATATCTCAAAATTCTAAAAACATTCAAAAAATTTAAAATCCAAAAAAAATCGTCATGTCTAATCCCATTCATTCATCCTTAATCTATTCTACTGGGGAAAATCCATCACTATGATGTTTTATATTACATTTAATTTTATGATTTTTATGTTTTTATTTTCTTCATTCTTTGTGTTAGTCATTTTTATGGCCCTTGTGTTGGCCATTATTTGGCACACATACCAAACTTTTCCTAGACCTAGAGAGGAGACTAACAGGATCTTAATTGATGAGTGGATATAATGGATTATAAGTAGGATCAATATTGAAAATGGAGGGATCTAATAGGTTTTTTTGGTGTCTGAGTAGTTTCAAGAACAAGTCCAAACGAGGCTACAAGCTTAAAATCCTAGTTTATGCTTGGGAAATATTTCAAATTTTATTTAAACTAAGTGTTAGAATTCTTTCAAGAAATTTGTCATAAAGGCAAAAGATTAAGTACAAATTCTTTCAAGAAAATTGTTTAAGAAATTTTCCTAAAGACAGAATTCTTTCGAACATTTCATTCACAAAAAAAGCTAAGTTCAAATTATTTTAGACATTTTGTACAAAAAAAAAATCCCACAAACATAATTCCTTCAAGGAAAGTCACCGAGAAAAAATACTGAAGACCCAAATCTTTTGAGAAAATTTTCCAAGATAATTTCCCTGAGAACATATTTCTTTCAAACAAAATTTATACAACAAAATTCCTAAGGAAAATAGCTTGATGCAAAAAGTTCCAAACAGGGGATTTCTTTTGGGGAAATTGTTCCAAACAATTTTCTTGAAGACATAATTACATAATCTAAATTTTTTTGGCAAATTTGATCTAGCAAGGTGGGATAGGTGCACAAACACCAAATTAAAGCTTAATAGTCATCCATTGGAGTCCAAATATTGATGGTCATGTTAGGTATGTGGAGCTCAAAGCTTCACCAAGGAGCATAGACAAACAAGTTCGGGTCTACACAGACGCCGGCGTCGGTCAGGAGCGACCGACGTCGGTCAGTTGCAGTTCAGAGGCGCCGACGTCGGCAGTATGGTCGGCCGGCGACGGTCACAGGCGAACAGACAGGAACTGACGTCAGTTACCTGCGTGTCCAGAGAGCTATTTCCGAGGACAGAAGCGAGTGTTTGCATGATGAGTTTGAGTTGTAGACTCATGCTCGCGTCTCTATTGTTAGCAATGTTATTTTTAGAGCCCTTGTTGAAGAGGCTTAACTGTTTTGTTGTAAGAGCATGCTTAAGTTTCCTATTTTCTATATGTAGGAGAGATCTTCTAAGCTATTGCAAGATGAAGTGTATGAGAGTGTAATTGAGTACGAAGTAGAACATTGTGAATGTTTGAAGGACTGTACTTTAGAGAGAACTCTTAAGGAATAGAGATCTAGTGAGAGATCTTGTGTGCATCTGAGAGAGGTGTGGAAGAACAAAGTTCTTCATTTGTATTCCTATTGTAAAGAGTTTTTAATACAAGTTTTCAGGGTGTTTTCTTGTATATCTTGTTCTGTGCTATTTATCATTTCAGTTACTTATCTATCTGATTTATTTCCGCATTCATTGCTTTCATAAGTGTAATCCATTGTTGGTTGATCCCCAACAGGTCATGTGGGCATCATATATGGTCATGTAGATGTCAAATGATAGGCATGTGAATGACAATTCAAGCCATAGAAAATAACCATTGGGGTTCAAAAATTCAATTATGATCACATGAACATCAAATAAAGTCATGCAAACATCAAATACATTCATGAAAATGTCAAATTTAGGCCTCATGAAATAGCTTTTTGAGTTCAAATGGTGGGTCCATGTAAATTTGATGGCTCACATTCATTCTTACATCTTGATCCAATGGTGCAAGCTCAAGTCAATGTGTTAAAGGATCTTTGGTGATATGAAATCAATGTCCCATATTTATTCATACCAAGAATATTTATGGTACGTAGGAGGTCAAAATGTTAAGAATCTAACAATAGGGATCTATAAGACCAATAGAAATAAGACAATTTAGAGTTGTTTGATTGGTTTAAGTAAATTTTCAATAGCTAAGGTCAAACCTAGGAAGCTTTCATATTAGGAGACAGGAGTAGCTTTTGACCAAAGCAATTAAAATAATAGATCTAAGTTTTATTCTAGCTCAGGTTGCACTAGAGATAGCATTTTTAAAGATGCCACCAAGGTAGACATGTAGACTTCAATAGCTTCATTACGAGGACTATCTGTATGAAAGTAACCCTTCTTTTCACTCTTACATGTCATGACAAACTAGTCAAGAGTATTTAACACCACAAAAAACCCTAATCTATTGATTTGATTATTGAAAATACATTGATGTTGGAACTTATCTTAGAATAACTTGATCCCACCATTGTAACCATAAAGAAGCATCAGTGAAGGAATAATGTAATGGTGTAATTGATTGAAGTGACTTGGATCAACTAGGAAGCTTGAATGAGCATAAATGTAGAGGTAGTTATAACTTTGGTTTAAATGGATTTGTGCTCATTTTTATTCCTTTTTCAATGCCAAAATCCCTCTCTTTCTCTCCTTTTATATAATTATATCCTTTGGGATATAGTTAAACATCACTTAAGCTAGTATGATTAGACTCTACTATAAATTATATTATGTACATCTCAGAGTAATGAATAGAGCATTTTGTATTTATTTACCTATTTATACTTAATATTTTGTATTTTTTGATATACAAAAGTGGTTCATCTTCCCTTTGTAGGTCCAAGTTTAACCTAAGTGATAATAAACTTTCCTTGAAGGTCATCTAGAATGTCTAAATATTGATGTCTCAAGTATAGAGTGTATTTTTTATTGCAAGTTCCTTTAATCAGGTCTTACCCTCATTGCCTTTCATCCTAAGTCGATCAAATTGACCTATATGTGGAATGATATTGCTTGGAAACCATTGTAAGCACTGCATTAGTCCTATTCATATTCCATTGGTGTGTTAATGATTTTTATCTTGAGAATGGATCATTGAAAATTTAGTACATCACCACATGTTAAAATAGGTTTTATTTTATGCAATCGCTTAACTCTTTTCACCCTAACTTATTTAGGTCTTAGAAAGAGAGTTTCAAACTATCATATCTGAGGAACTAACCTCATTAGGTCTAAATATATAGGTATCTCATAGTCTTAGATCATTCCCATGTTAGCCTAGGTATGAGTCAAACTTGATCAATCTAATCTCTATTTAGGTACTATCTAGATAGCTAATAGTTTTGGCACACCCAATGGGACTACTTATTTACATAATTTTACATATATAATAATAATAACAAATTTTAGAGTTTCATTTCTAGATATGCATATTTTCATGCCCCCAAGAGTTATCACAAGATCCTATACAAAAGGGAAATAAATAAATTTCTTTGAGCTATCTTTCCAATCAGTAAAGAAGAAGAAAGCCTCTCAGTCAAATCC
Source organism: Torreya grandis (assembly GCA_037957365.1). Taxonomy (NCBI): domain Eukaryota; kingdom Viridiplantae; phylum Streptophyta; class Pinopsida; order Cupressales; family Taxaceae; genus Torreya; species Torreya grandis. The sequence goes on along the minus strand of JARHVA010006504.1, from coordinate 708,726 downwards.
TACACCTACACCTCTTATTCCCCCTATTATTTCACAAAATCCTCTTATTCTAGACAATATTGTTTAGCTAAACATTGTTATAAATCCCATACCTCATATGTTTGTTCCTAGAAAACAAGACTTTATGCCATTTAATAGTGGTAGTCCTCTAAATCTTACCCAATGGGATGATATTATAGTCTCAAAATTGAAGGCTCTTCCTTATTTTATAGGATAAAATCTAGTTACTCCTATAGAACATATTGCAAATATTTCTAACCTTTGTTCAATGCATCATGTGACTTATGAAAATGTAGCAATGAGGTTGTTATAAAATTATTTTAAAGGGAAATCACTTCAATGGTACAAAGTATTGACTCTTACATTAATAAAAAATTGGGATGAATTTAAAGAGGCCATATGGAAGCACTTTGAGGACAAAAGTGACCACCTCTCAGTTATGGAGCAACTTACAATAATTAATAGATTCAATCAATAATTTATGGTGGATTTTAATTACAAGTCCAGAAGACTTAGGATAGAATTCTTGTGGTGATAAAGCCTACACGTAATTATGTTATTTTATACTATTTAAAGTCTCTCAATTTAGATGTAGATATGATGATTCAATCCATGGGATGGAACACTCTACTTGAGGATTTTGAAATAGAAATCAATTATAATAATTGCCTTATATAAGCAATTAAGTTATCTTTAAGGACACTAATGCCTCTCTTTCCATATATCCACCCTCTTGATCCAATTATTACTTCACTTCCACATTCAACGAAGTTTTATTAAATAGAAGGTGATCAAGCTAACAGACTAGGGAAGATAGAGAATCTTCTCAATCCTCATAACAAGTTTGTTGTAATGGAAAGATAAAAAGTTCCACCATAAAATCTATATCATCATACTAATCATAATTATTAGTAAAATAAGCCATCCTATCAACCTAATCATTAAGGACAAGGGCAGAATTATCAGTTAAGGAATTACAATCCTAATATTCCAAGCAATTATAGAGCTATTGAGCTAATTTAGAACAACTATTCTCATGAAGGGAAATGAAATAATTAATGGGATCAAGAAAATAACATGGTGATGGCTACAACTGGTGAGAATGCACATTGATCTTATATGCAACAGAGTTTAGCTTCTCTTCCACATGAAAACTAGTCAAATAAGAAAGCCTTTCTACTACATGGAGATATCCCTTCATTTACTCAAGTAGAAGTTCCAAATCAATAAGGAGGAGAGAATGGTAAAGCACATATTGAAACTACATTTTTGAAATTTGAAGAATGTGAGGATTATTTTAATCACATAGCTACAAATCAAAGTCAAAATATGCCTTACATTGATAATTTAGTTATAGCCCATATTAGATCCAAGAAAAGGGAAATTGGTAATGGCTATAGTTCAGGTCCTGATAAGGTAGCCCCTTTTCCTTCTCAACCACCACAAAGGACCATCACTCATGAGCTACCTCAAAAGACACCAAATCATTGGGTTCATGATCTAAAGGGGCAGAATGTGAAAGGGACTTACATACCTCAATTCACATAACATCTAAGATCCCCTCCTAATCCTAAATTTTAGTCAAGGATAATTACTTCTCCACTCAGAATTGTGGATCATATGAATAAAACTTTAATATCAATTTTAATGTGTGATACACTACTAATCCTAGGACAAAAGGACTATTTACAAGAGAAGCTTTCAAATCTCAATATCTCTAATGGACCACTTGAAAAGGAAAGAGTAAGTGTTATTATAACAAACTCTAATCCATTTTTCGAGCTTCAAGCTCCTAAGGTGACTAAGCCTCCTCCATTCTATCTTTCAATTGTTATAGGAGATTATCTTATCCATAATTATATTATTGATAGTAGAGTTAGTAATTTTGTCATGACTAAATCCATAACTGACAAACTAGGTCTCAAGTATGAATCTCATGAAAAATGAGTGTTAAATTTATATGGTTATCTTACTAATACTTTGAGAATCCTCAAAGGTTTTTAAGATTTTACTTTTTTCTTGTCCAAATTTCACCATTTCACAAGATATAGTTGTTGTTGATTTACCTTCATACTTTGCACTATGCCTATCCAGAGATTTTATAGTTAAAATAGGAGGCTACATTTCTTAAAATTGGTCATAAATGTTTTTTATAACTAGATAATGAACCAAAGTCACTATAAGATCTGATCCCATTTCTAGATTCCACCTTTAACCATATATGCCAAATATGTCTAATATGAATTGCAGTATTTCAAAAGAAGATGAACATACTATTAATCAATAACATTCTAATCCAATTGAAGGCATACCAAATCTACTCTTGGATGATTATCTAATGATAACCATGGGTAGTACCCATACAAAGGTATTCAAGAAACTAGTTTTGGTGTCTACTGCATGCATGAAGAAGGTGACTCATTACCTAGTCTCACCAACTCAAAACAAGATCAAGAGGGAGTATGGAATCTATACTTTGATGAATCTAGATAAAATAATGGGAGTGGGGCTGGTGAAATTTTGGTTTTTCCTCAAAATCAAAGGTATTATTATTTATTTATATTTTAGTTTAGTTGTATATCAAATACTACATAATATGAAACTCTTATGCATGGCCTTCAATAGGCTAGAAATAGAGGTATTAAGATTTTGTAGGTGAAATATGATAGTGAGTTGGTATTTTAATAAATTATAGGTTTAATTGCAGCAAATAACCCCCTCCTAAATTCCTAAAAACATGGATTTTGTGACCTCATGGAAGATTTCCTAGCATTTGATATTCGCTCGATTCCTAAAGGAGCCAATCAACATGCATATAGGCTTACTTCCATAGGATCACAATGTGATATAGTGGAGAATATCAATGAAAATAAATATTAGACCCAAATCAAATTTGTATGTAGGCCTTTAGTTCAAAATAATGAGGTAAGTTGACAAGTCTTTGATAGTGACAAACAGATAGCCTGTTTCCTACAAAATGAGATATAATTTTTCTCAAGGAATCAAAATAAATTGTAATGCCATTATGAAGATCAGATTGTGTAATTGAGATAAAATAATATGCCTAAAGGTTTAGTAACTTTGGAGATCATTTTCAATTAATATGATCAACTTATAAAGGACAAGGTAAGCATCTCTTCCAAGGAATAACATTATGAGCAAGTTCATATAGCTGAAGGTAAGAAACTCAAGTGGGGTAAAGTAAACATTGATTCTAAGAGAGTAACTTTAATTTTATTATGTAATGAGAAAAAGTATTTATTTACTTGGGAATATCATGATTTGAAATTTGTTGACCCTAGATTAGCACAACATATTATTGAGCTTGAATAAAATGAAAAACCAATAAGATAGAAACAAAGGCCCATCAACCCTAAGGTTTAAATTCTCATGAGAAAGGAGATTACCAATGATTGAGTCAAGTATAATATTTCTTATCAATCACTCAACATGGGTGTAAAACCTTGTACCAGTGAGAAATAAAAATGGAAAGATAAGGCTATGTGTCAATTTATGAGATTTGAACAAAGTGTCACTAAAAGACCACTATCCTCTTCCTTCCATGGATCAAATCTCGAAGAGGGTATCAAGTTCACAAAATTTTTACTTATTGGATGGGTACTTAGTTTACAACTAGATATTGGTGAAAGAGCAATATCAGTATAAAATAACTTTCACAACTAAATGGGGCACTTATGCCTATCAAAAGATGCCTTTTGGGCTCTCTAATTTTGGAGCCACTTTTCAAAGGTCAATGGATGTTGCCTTTCAAGTTATTTTGAGTTAAATAGTTTTATTTTATATTTATTACATTACTATATATTTAAATTATCCTAATTATCATCTAACACACTTGAGAGTTGTTTTTGATAGATACAAATAATTTAGAGTTTCATTGAATCCAAATAAGTGTATCTTTTTAGTACATGAGGGGAGACTAATTGGACATGTAGTGAAAAAAGATGGTCTTTATATTGATCCAAAGAGAATATAATCAATCCTTGATCTATCCTTTCTAAAACATAAAAAAGGTTTGCAAATCTTCCTAGGCAAGATCAATTTCATCAGATGATTTATTCCTAGATTTACATAACTAGTAAGGCCACTCACTCAAATGTTGAATAAACATCAAGAATTAATTTGAAGTAAGGAGGGTAAGAGAAGATTTGAAACCATAAAAAAATTAATGAATAAATATCCTACTTTACTTAACATATATTTTATTAATCACTTCCTTATGTATGCTTTTTCTACATTTAGTACAATTTCATCTATGCTTATGCAATAGAATAGTGAAGGCTTAGAGCAACCCATTAATTTTTTAGTCAAGATTCAGAATAATATGAGGAGAGGTGTTAATTTTTTGAAAATAATTTTCTTGATGTTATAATATTTTTGAAAAAAATCAAACATTTGGTTTCAAATAACAAGATTATACTAATGGTAACTCATCTTAGTGTGAAGGATTTCATCCTCAACAGAGACTTAAGTGAAAAGAGATCTATATGGGTCACTAAGTTCATGGAATATGATATTTAATTTAAGGTCACAAAGCTGGTCTAAGGTAAATTATTGTGTAAACATCTTTTATAAGATTTAAAATAAGAAAAAGAGACGGTGTTGACACTTCAAGACACCCAACAAAAAGATGAAACTACTCTTCCATTCAGTTAGACACAAGACATTGCTAGATTAATTTAGATAGGAAAATGTCCAATAGACTTAGATGAATCAAGGAGAGGGAATTCCAAGATAAAATTATTACCATACATTATGATTGATGGATTATTATTCAAAAATGACATTAGAGGTATGCTTTTAAGGTGTGTTGAAGCTAATCAATTTGACAAGTTTTTTGAACAATTTCATGATTGTCCTTATGGAGGCCATTTTGAAGATAAGACCATAGCTAAAAAAATAATTATATTTGGTTAATTTTGGCCTAATTTATTTAAATATTCACATGAATGGGTTAGGAAGTGTGCAAGGTGTGCAATGTTTATAGGTAAATAGAGACTAGTTGTGATTCCATTGAAGCTTATTCAGGTTGAGTAGCCTTTCATGAAATGAGATTTATACTTCATTGTTATGATAGATCCTACATCTAGTGTTGTTCATAAATGGGTCTTGATGGCTATAGACTATTTCACTAGGTGGGTGGAAGTAGAAACTTTGAAGGAGGTAAATAATAACTTTATGCTTGAGTTCTATGAGAGTCTAGTCACCCATTTTGGAGTACCTTCTATTATAATATCAGATAATGGTTTGGAATTCAATAGTTCAAAGCTATGTGAATGGGATATTGAGAAAGGTATTTATCTAAAATATTCATCAAATTACTATCCAAATGGTAATGGACTAGCTGATTCCACTAACAAGAACCTGATTTAGATCATCAAAAGAACATTGAAAGATAATCAGAGATCTTAGCATACAAAGATGAAGACTACTTTATGGGTTGATAGGATCACACCTAAGAATTCCATTGGTCATTCACCTTATCTCTTAGTTTATGGGAGAGAAACAAGGTTGCCTATCTTATTGGATCTCCCATCTATAGAACTTACACACTAACTAGAGCTTCTAGAAAGTGATGCAATAGAGGTTAGGATGAATAAACTGAGAGTATTAGAAGAGATATGAGATGAGACCATGTATACCATGTGATATAACCATTATAAAGTCAATAAATATTTAAAAAAAAGAGATTCATCAAGGATATTCCACCAAGGTGACATAGTCCTCAAATGGGATGAGGATTTTGTAAAGCCAAGAAAACATTTCAAGTTTGACAGCTTTTGGAGTGGAGCTTATATCATCACAAGTTGCAAGGAAAATAATGCCTTTGAGATTACTAGATTTAATCGACAGAGACTTCCCATACCTATCAATGGGAGGTATCTTAAGTTATAATATTAGTTTTATCTCTTGCTCTTTGTACATAGGTAAATAGGTCTCCAAGTGCTTTTACACATTGTTCTCTTTTAGTTTTTTAGTTATATTTGGTCTATTTGTTAATTTATTTTTGTTTAAGGGTTCCCCATTTCTTCAAAAGTGCTTCAGGAATAAACCAAAGTCCTTTTTTAAATTAGTGCCTTATTCATTCAATCATCATGACTAGGCTTGGTCAATAACTAGGTTGCATGACCATCAGGTTGGTCAAGTCAACTGAGTCACCAAAAATGTTAGCCATTTTTTGGCCCACATACCAAGCTTCACCTAGATCTAGAGAGGAGCCTAGTAGGGTCCCAATTGATGAGTGGATCAAATGGCTTAGAATTAGGCTCAAAATTTCAAATGGAGGGATCTAATAGGTTTTCATGGTGTCTGAGTAGTTTCAAAAAAAGGTCCAAAAGAGCCTATAGGCTTAAAAGCCTAGTTTACACTTCAAAAATATTTCAAAGTTTATTTTGGCCAAGTATTAGAATTCTTTTGGGAAAATTTTCCCAAAGGCAAAAGACTAAGTAAAAATTCTTTTGGGAAAATTGCTTGAGAAATTTTCTCAAAGACAAAATGCTTTTGGATACTTTATCCATATAAAAAGCTAAGTAAAAATTGTTTCAGACATTTTATCCTAAACAAAAATCCCACAAACATAATTCTTTCATGGAAAATGGCCAAGCAAAAATGTCAAATCCTAAATATTTAGAGAAATTTATTTGAGATAATTTCCATGAGAACATATTTATTTTGGATAAAATGTCCATAATAAAAAGCTCAATAAAAATAGCTTGATGCAAAAAGTTCCAAACAAGTGAGTTCTTTCAGGGAAATTGTTTCATAACAATTTCCCTAAAGACATAATTATATCACCCAAATTATTTTAGAAAATTTGATCCAGTAGGGTGGTGATAGGTGCAAAAATATAAAATTAAATCTCAATATTCATCCATTAGATTCCAAATATTAATGATCATGTGGGCATCAAATATGTTTACATAGATGTCAAATGACAAGCACATGAACATCAAATTCAATCCATGACAAATAGTCATTAGGGTTCAAAAATTTAGTAATATTTTCATGGATGTCAAATACATTGATGTAGACATCAAATACATTTACATGAATGTAAAAGTTAGGCCTCATGAAATATCCATTTGAATTCAAATGGTGGTTCTAGGCAAATATGATAGCTCACTTTCATTCATACATCTTGATCCAATGGTACGAGCTCAAGTCAATATATCAAAGCATATTTGGTGGTAATAAATCAATGGCCCATGTTCATTCATACCAAGTAGATCTATGATGTGAAAGAGGTCAAAAATTCAAGGATCTGACATCAGGGATCTATAATATCAATATAAACATGATAGTTTAGACTATTTATGGGTTCGTGTCAATTTTCAACTGCCAAAGTTGAACCTAGGAAGCTTTCCTATTAGGAGATGAAGGAGAATTTTTTGACCAAAGAAAGTAAAATCATGGAGTTGAGTTTGAGTCTAGCTCAGGTTGAACTAGAGTAAAAAATTTGAAATATTCCACCAAGGCAAACATGTAAACTTCAATGGCTTCATTACTAGAGCTAGATACATGAGAGTGACCCTTCTCTCCACTCTTGCATGCCACAATAAACCAATAAAGATTAATTAGCACCATGACAAAACCCTAATAGATTTATCTGATTATTAAAACTATATTGAAGTTAGAACTTAGATTTTAATAACTTTGTCCCACTATTGTAACCATAAAGAAGCATCAGTGAAGGAATAATGTAATGGTGTAATTGATTTAAGTGACTTGAATCAATCAAGAAGCTTGAATGAGAATAAAATATAGAGGTAGTTGTAATTTTGGTTCAAATGGAGTTATGCTCATTTTGATTCCTTTTTTAGCACCAAAATCCCTCTCTCCTGTTATCCTTTTCTATAATTATAGCCTTTGAGCTATTGTTAAACATCCCTTAGGTTGGTACGACTAGACTCAACTAGAAATTATATTTTATACTTCTTGAAGTAATGAATACAACATTTTATAGTTTTTTACCTATCTATAATTAATGTTTTATATTTATTTGATATGTGAAAGTGGTTCATATTCCCTTTGCAGGTCCAATTTCAACCTAAGTGCTAATAAAATTTCCTTTTAGGTCATCTAACATGTCTTAATATTGATGTCTCAGGTATAGAGTGGATTGTTGATTGTATGTGCCTTCAATTAGGCCTTACCCTCATTTCACTCCAGTCTAAGTCCATCAAATTGACCTCTAGGTGAAGTATTGTTGGTTGGAAACCATTTTAAGCACTGCATTTGTCCTATTCATAGTCCATTAGTGTGTTAATGAGTTTAATCTTGAGAGTGGATATTTTAACATTTGGTGCATCACCACATGTCAAAATAAGTTTTATTTTATGCAATATCTTAACTTTTTTCACTCCAACTTATTTAGGTCTTAGAAAGAGAGGTCCAACCTATCATATCTAAGAAACTAGACTCATTTAAAACTCTAGAGGTCTAATCTAGATATAGGTATACCGTAGCCTTAAATCATTCCCATAGTAGTCTAGGTATGAATTGGACTTGAGCAATATGATCTCTATTGGGTGATATCTAGATAGCTAATAGTTTTTTTATTTTTTTAATTATTTTTCCTTAACTCAATCTATATGTGTTCATTGGGTGATTGCTTTCACATTATTATTGAGTCCATCCATATTAATATGTCAACATTATCATCATATTTTTTATCTTTGGTGCATTATTTTCAATTGTTTATTAGATCAGGAGTTAGTCCTTGTGCATATTTTAGATAAGTTATCATGATGTTTTATATCATGGTGCCTACCATCACATTCTATAGAAAAAATCATCTCAAGAAGTCTTACAAACAATAGATCCACAAAAGTGTCTCCTTGGTAACCTTGACAAATACTCCTACCCTTCTTGATCAAAGCAACCCATTGACCATTATATTTGTATCGATGATAATAAGGACAAGTATATCTACATTATCAGGTATAACTAAATCATTCACATTGATCAACCTTTATTATTATAATCATCTCTTCCATGACTTTGCACATTCTCATATACCTGGTTGTTTGTGACTTCTTCAGTCATTAGACCATTACATCTATGTTTATACCCACTCATATTTAATCTATGTAACAAGTTATATCCTTGAGTTATGTTTACTAATATTCCCTACTAGGGCACAATCAAAATATCATTATTTAATCCAAGACATCTTAATGATTATAACTACCTATGGGAAAATCATTATTTTGACTCATCAAACCTAACTGGGGGATATACCATTGCCATTGATTACAACTTCCTTTGGGCATATCAGTATTTTTTACATCAATGCACGTAAGCATTTTCTTGATTGGATTAATCTCATCCATGGGTTAGTTTCCTTATTTTTTTATACTATCTATGTTGTTGATTATAACCACATGTGGGAAAATCAATCTCTTCCACTCATTTTATCTTATTTGGTCCCATCCTATTCCTCCTTTCGAGGGACCAAGCACTGACCCTTTTGCCAATCACTCCCTCAAGGGGGCATCTATAGTTCATCTATTATCATTGAATTCATAGGCATACATAACCTTTTCATTATTTGAGAAGATATTATGTGCTTATATATTGAAACATATTCCTAAATAGGGTCAAACTGTAGACACTTAAAACTAACCACGATTGGCTTTCAATCAGACTTCAAACCAATTCCTACCAACCATTGTAAATTAAGCCTATGAATCACTGAATATCCCAAATTTGATTATGCATTGTGTCTTAAATATTATAATCACATTGAGACATCCATAATTGGGTTATCCTATTGTATTCAACCATAACCTCTAACAGATTCATCCTACAACATCACAATGGTCAATTTGGCCTATAGACCTATTAAGTGGGGCACTTGAACACATAAAATCAAATCTTGAAAGAGCTAAATAGATAATCAAAATTAATTAAAAATCTAAACCAAATTAAATGACTATTTCAATTATCAATATGCAATTAATGAATAAATAAAAAATTAAATTAAAAAATATGAAATATCCTAGTTTTTCATGATTACCTTTGCAAGTTGTCAAGCTTTTGGAAAATATCTCAAAATATATTTTTTTGGAGACCCATGCTTATTCATTGGAAATCATGATTTATTTACATATTTTAACTCTATTGGGGTTATTTGACTCACTTAGGCTATGTTTGAAGCCATTCCATGTTTAAACTACACCTTAACTGACCTTGGGTTGGGGTTAGTTCCTAAGCCTATAAATATAAGCCATTACCTATTGAAAAAAAAATTGGATATTGTAGAGTTATAATGCAAGTTTTATTGCATGATTCATATAGATAATGTTATAATTCTAAAATATTTATCCAAGTTAAACCAAGCCACAAAATGAGCCAATGGTGCCAAGGAGAGAAGGAACTACTCACCTCCATTTTCAAAGACTCTTTGAGCACAAACCAAGAAAACCACTCAACAATGCATTTGGAGCTCTCAAGGAAGGTAAGGATTTATTGTCTTTGCATTTTATTTGCATTTTTAATTTTTATTTTGTTCATTAATCTCCCCTATGATCTAGGCTTAGAGATTTTATCATGTTAGTGTGTTCATTTTGAGTTTTTTTGCTTAAACTAACACTTGATCTAACCTCCTCTCTATTGTCAAATTCATATGATCACATAGATTTCACTTGACCAATATTATTTATTTTTTTCCATACCTTCATCTATTATTTGTGATAATGAAACATCATGTATAAACAATATAATAAAATTATTTTACATCAAATACAATATTAAGCATACCTTTTCTACACTTTAGTACCCATAGGGCAATGGCTAGGTAGAGTGAACCAATAAGACAATTCTCAAAATACTTAACAAAATAATTAAATAATACAACATTGATTAGCACCAATAGATGATATATTCTCTATGGGCATACTAATATAGTGTATGCACACCTAATCAGGCCAAACCTTACTCTTTGGTCTATAGTACAGAGTTCATCGTACCAATTGAACTTGATATGCCTTCTTTGCATGTTTATCTTAAAGACATCATCAAAGATCATGAATACTATGAAAAGAGATTGTATCATTCATATAAGTTAACTGCAAAATTCACATAGGTTGTTGAGCATTTATGTGTATATTAAGATCATTTAAAATGATCATATCACAAAAAGGTTAAGCCACATGACTTTGATGTGGGTGACCTGGTACTAAAATAATATAAAAATAATGGCCATGTAGAAAAATACAAAAAGGGAAATTTTAAACCAAATTATTTGGGACCCTATACAACTATAGAAAAGTTGGGAAAAGGTGTATATTACCTTAATACACTTAAAGGAAAACCTTTAAAAATCCAAATGAAAATCATGCACTTGTGTAAATATATTATGTAATTTCCATTCCAAGAATACAAAAACATTCAAAAATCTTAAAATGCTTTCAACATCTACATGTTCTATTGTCCTTAAAATCTATGTGTTAGTTTTATGTTGATGGATGGCATATATATCTAATTATACATACACACATGTGTGTACACATATATTTGAGTGTGATATAGTCATACATAGATACATGAGTTATTCCTATTTTAGATGTTAGGAATTTCCTCTACTTTTGTCATGTAGACATTGGGGGCATCCACTTCTTTGATCTTGTTACACACATGTTATATGGTTCAATGATCACACTTCATTATCATGTTTGAACTTACATATGTACTTACACATGCCTTTATATATGATTATATCTTACATAGGGTACTTTATATGCTATACACTTGAAATATTTTTACCAACACATTGGATCCATGGGCTACTATGGCATGTTTATGTTGGTTTCTTAAACTTTAATTTATGCACTTCTTTGAATGTCTTATCTTGATATTGCATTCTTTATTTGAAAACTTAAATATTATCCTTTTCTTGTGTCCCCTACATCTTTGTATGCTTTATTTTTAAATTATATATGTCATCCTTGATTTTGTGGACATTCGACTAAGTCATGTCCCTTTGATTATGAGACATTTGAACATGCCCTTTGTTTGTGGTCTCCTTGGACCATTACCTTTTGACTTACTTTTGAGTGTTCTTGTGTGTGTTCTTGATTTTCCTATTGATATTATACCATTACTATCTAGACATTTCCATGATATTTATGATGCATCTTAAGCCTTCATTTGATCACATTAGTTTTATGCACTTCAATGTTATATCTACTTAGACATGTTAGTTATATATATTAGATGGATAAATTCATAGATTATGCAATTATATTATCATTTTGAGGTGATATAAATACCAGTTCTTATCTTTCAATCACACCCCAAAATAGGGGAATATTAGTGGGTGTATGTCATAGAGGCATGCCCTCTACACTTGACATAGTTTTTAGATTCAATGGGGTCATGTTTTGGAATCATGTTCTCTACACTCATTTAGTATATCATACTTATATTAGTTTTAAAATTTAGTGGAGGCATGTCATATAGGCATGGCTTCTACACAATCATAGTTCTTATATTTAGTGGGGGAATGCTCTGGAAGCATTTTATCCACACATATTCAATATTAAGCATCTCCAAATTATAGTACGATCATGTTTTGGAAACATGTTATCCATATTGATACTTATATCAATTTATAAATTTCTCTATATATAGTGGGGGAATGATTTGGAAGCATGTTCTCCCTACTTACATACTTTTTCAAATTGGCCAAAACACACAATTATATGATTCAAATTCATATTTTTGGTAGAATACATTGGTACCATTATTATACATAGTTTCATCATGAGACATATTCAAGGTGCATATGTTATGCAATGTGCACTTAATATTTTAAAATCTAAATCATTTTAAGATTTTATAACATTATTAGGGACTATCACTACACACTGGTTAGACTTTTATGAATTATATTTAGCATATATACTATAATAGTTGGTTCACTTTTTGGTATGATTGAGGTGATCAATTTACTCAATATTTCCAAGTTTTTAGGTTGGACTTGATAGTATCATCCAACCTCACTAGTTTGATAGTGTAGTTGACTTGGTTCACTCACACTCACCAAGTTATAAGTATTATTAGGTTGCATAATTGAGTTGATCTCAACTTCTAGAGGGCAAATTTATTTTTCTCAAAAATTAGGGTCATGGGCCTTCTAATCTCTCTCTCTATATCCTTGAATATATGCACTTTTAAGATTTATATATAATTTTCCTAATCTCAATTTATATCCATACAATGATACATATTTTTCTAATCAACTTGTCAATATTCAAGGTGGTTACATAGACACATAGGTGTACTCTTAAACCTTGATCTTTCAATTTTAATCTATTTCAAGTAGTTTCAATTTTAGATTATACGCATTGATTATATACTATAACATGTTCTTGGTTATAGGTCAATCACCAAAAAAACACTCAAGTTGGGCACACATAAAGACAAGGTGTGTTTTGTATACACATAATACGTTTAAAATTTATAAATTATTGATGTTTTCTCTCTTGCAGGAACCCATCGAGTCTCAATCTATCTGAGTACACATCTTAAAGGATACACCTAGAAAGGGATAAGTAGACCATAGGTGCTTCAAAGGATTCTTATCCATTTACTACCACTTTTTATCAATATAACCTTCTCTGAAAACACTCCCCTAAGATTTTTCTCCTCTTTTGCACCCTCTTCTAGTCACTTTCTACCTTTATTATCTCTTCCTGAACCTAAAATCCTTTTTGATGATTTAAAATAAATTATCAACCACATGAACTCTATACTCTAATTGATAAAACTCATTTAGGGTCTAGGTTAGCCCTTGGTTGACCTAAACCAAGACCTAATTTGATTTTATCAATAATGATATAGAGTCAATTAGGCTAACCCTATCAGCTAAACTTTTGGAAAGGTTTAGGTTTAGATCTAGCTATATATACACATTAATTTTATCAATTATTATAGATAAAAAAGAAGAAGAAGAGATATATATTGTGCATCTGATTATCCACCATTCTACTTGAGGAGCATATCTTAGGGTTTTATACTTTATTTGGAGATATAAATCTTGTCTTATGGAGAAGTCTTTTGGATGCATAAATAGGTTGTGTACCCTAGAGCTGAGTTATCTTTGTTATCCTTACATATCACAACAACCTCTTACAAATAACCTCAGACAAGGGAGAGATTGAGGCTTGGTGGGTTCATCTTCAAAGGTAACTATTCCTAACTTTGTTCTTCCTTTTTAAGAGTAGATAGATTATCATTTCTAATTCTCTTCTATGCATTAGGATTTTGTATACATTGATGTGAGTATATATATTTTATGTATGTTTAATTTTTATTTTTATTACCCCCACTTTGTGCCACAAGATTTGGTGAGCAATAAATTAGACTTTACTTTTATTTTGTCATTTATACTTAGTGAATATGAAAACATAGGACCTAGTTACGGTTATTGCATAAGTTTGCTTGACTATAGTCTTTATAACCCTCCCTAGTGATATTATTATGGTAAGATATCCATTGTATAGGTATAGAGGATCCATCTTGGTCATGACCCTAAATATATAATATATCAACAATTGAAAGTGTAAGTAGTATTTATATTCTTTGATCTAGGATTAATTAATAGATCAATTGAATTTCCCTTTATATATATTAGTGTACTTGATGTGAATCCAACCCTTAAAAGTTTTATTTCATGCCATAATTTTATATTTTCATTAATGTATCAAACCATTCACTATAGTTCTAACTTTCTATGTGTAGGTTAAACACACAGTCACTTCAAAACAAATATGTTCTATCTATGCAGGTCTTTGCCAATTATAGATTAATGTATCAAATAGTTTAGATTTGCATTATTCTTCAGTTATAAATTCATATACATAGTCAAACTAGTTGAATATATCTACTATTGTCTTCTATCAACATACAGGTCTAAAAACATCATCAAATAGGTTTACTTTGTTTGTTATCTCTTCTTTAGCATATAGAGTTTTACAAATTTGGTCAAACCAATCGACCTAGTATGTAGAATATTGAAGCAATATTTGAGCATCATATCATAAAAAATTGTAATCCAAAATGTCTTAAATCTCACCAAGGTTCCTTTATTTTCTCTCTTTGTCATCTTAGTTCTTCCTTCAGTACTATTTTTCACAAGTTTAGAGTATGTAAAATTCAAACCCTATAATTAACAACCTAGTCGACTCAATTCTATAATTTGACTTCTATCTAAGAGACATAGTTAACCTATTCAAATTTATTCTTAAATACCATGATTATGTAGAATAATAGTAACATAGTTGTATCTATTCTATACTATTTGCATATAGTGTCACTTAAACTGACTATGTACTATTCTCAACTAAAGAATTATAATTGTTGAGGACCCAACATCAAAGAATGAAAAAGAAACCACAGGGAAGGATGATAATCAAGATATGGAAATGGAAATTCAAAATGGAATTAAAGAGCAGCAACATAAGGACCGAGAAGATATCACTGAAGAAGACAGGAACAGTCCTAATAAAAATTTTGAGGAATGGAGGGGGAAAAAATTGAATGATGAAACACATACACCAATGAACTGGGTTAATTGCAAAGCAGACGCATCTTCTCAATTTGATTCTTGGATGTGCAGAGAGGTTATGAACCTTAAAAGGAAAGTGGAAACAATGGAAGATACCATGAAAGAGGTATGGAACAAAATCAACAATATGGATAATCAGATAGGATAGATCCCAACCAAGCTCAAAGCCTATGAGAAAAACCTCCAGGAACTAATTAAGGACAATAGAATGAAAATGGAGGAAGATACATCTAAGATTTGTGCTGCTACTGTCAATATTGGTAAAAGAGCCAGTGAGGAGACTAAAGCTTTGGAGGGACCCAGCAAAAGAACGAGACAAAGTACTAGAAAGAAGGTAACACAAAAAGGAGCAATGCTGGTGGAAACCACTACCCAGGATACTATTTTGAAAGAAAAAGAAATAATGAAAATGATATTTGAACTGGATGAATAATCTAGTTCCTCTTGCTGGTAAAGAATTTGGTCTAGTTCTTTGTTTTCTTGTTGTCTTCCTATGTCTAAGGTGGTGCCAGATCTCTGTTTTTTTGGGTTGTGACCGGTTGTCTTTTCGGTGGTTTCAGGTCCATTTAAAACTTGTTTTTTCTACTTCCTTGTAGTATTTTTTAGACTTTGCCTATGTTTTGGTTGCTCTATCTTTTTTCCTTATATTAGGGTTTCGGGGCCCCTTCAAAACCTGCTTTTACCATAATCTAAAACTAAATAATTATAATTTATTTGCTAGTAATTAATTCACCTTTCCTTTTCAATTGTTTACATACTTAGAGTAACTCACATAGATTAAATAGGTGGTTATTAAAATTTTTATTTTAGTTACACTATTTTACTCTTTTTCACACACTACCAAATCACTTTACATTCAAAAAATATTAAACATTTATCTTACCAAGGTCTACCTACTTATATTTCATCACCAAGGGAAACGCCAACTTGGTTTTTTGGTCAAGTATAAACACATGGTTGATGGGATATATTTTCAAATTACCACACACCATTATCACTATAGGATTGTGAATTAAGGGAATAGGCCCCAATACCAAGCTAATACCATCACCAATACAGATCCCTTTCAATCTAAACATCCTGAAACTAACCTTAGACTATTTTCTAGTTCCTTATTTTTATCCAACTTCCCCATCACATTAAAATTACACTTTATTATAACTCAATAACACTTAGGATGACCAAATATTTATCATTAAATTTTTAGTTAATACTTTCTCTTTTAACATTGTGTGTTGTATTATCAAACTTGTATTAGCTAACATTAGTGTAAGGTATGTAGTGTGTGTTCCAATTGGATCAGTCACATTGATATAATTATTTTTGTTCTTACTTTCATTTTGATTCAAATTATTTGGAAAAAATTCCCCTATTTTATAATACTATCATCTTGGTTGATATAGTCTCTTCCATATTGTTTAGCCTTCCTACCTATAATACATAGTTGACATGCATAACTATGTATTCTTATCTCCATATTCAATTATATATTTAGTAGTACATAATCAACCTACATGATTATGTATCCTTATCAAAATATTTTATCCTTATTTCCTACAATACACACTCAACCTACATGACTGTGTATCCTTATATTTTTTTATTCCCTGGGTCATAGAGTAAAGTCAACCAGTTTGACTATGTATCCTATTTTCTAATTTTGTCTTTACATCATTATTTTTAGCTTTATTTTTTAATCATGAACTTCATTTTTGAGTAAAACAAAGATTTAAACTCAATATATATGATGATATTCACCAATCTCAATAATTTTCCCCATTAACAACTTATGGCTTCCATTTTAGATGAAATAAATGTGCATGTGGCCATTCACACTACAAATTATGAGACTCCTCATTCATCTTTAGTTTTTAACCCTCTTTTCTCCATATAATATTTGTTAAAATTAGTGTTCATGCCTGAAATGCTTTTATTCGTGAATAAATTTCCTCAACATAGGGAAAAATGCCCTTCAACTATTTACAATCTCATGATAAGTGGTTAAGTAGAGGAACCCCATTCACCTTCCCCCACATTATCTCATGGATTTGGGGGTTATACCTTATTTACTTCTCAACCTATCCCTTATATTTTTACTCCTCATACTATGACCTCTTCTTATTTTATTTATTCAACCTCCATTCTAAGTATATCCATTGAAATGGTAGGCTCAACATCTAGTGGGCATTTTCCAAGACCCATCCTTCTCAATCACTCCACTAGTGCACCATTTTCTACCAATGTAATCACACCACTAGTACTTATTTTTCTTCTAATTCCAATCCTTCTACTAATTCATCTTCACTACACATGCTAATCATGCTTATAGTGCCTCATTTTCTACCAATGCCTCTCAAGCCACTAGTTCCACCCATGCCACTACTCATAGTGTAACCCAAGCCACTAATACCAATGTTAATGTTTTGCATGCCACATAAACTAGTCAAAATACCACTAAAACCCATCAACTCTTATTGAAAACTCTTAATAAAATGAAAACTTTTTAAGATAATAATGCCAATCAAATGATGCAAATGTAAAATCACCTTATTCACCTTCAACATCAACCTCAACAAGTTCTATGGGGACCATAAAATTAAAATTCCCCACAACCCCCCCTTAGGGGTTCACATGAAAACCTCATTACCCAACAACCCCTTATTAACAAAATGATTAAACATATTCAAAATTAACCTCTTATGCTTCAAATTGATGATATAGACATATGAGGTATCACACCTACCATTAGTTACAATAGGTTGACTGATCCTACCTTACATTTAAAAATGTTTATTAATCTCTAAAAATATTGGGTCAAATTAAACACTTTTGATGCTACCAAGCTATTAGCCAAAAATTCTCTTTGGAGACACTTTAGATTGGTATAATAAACTCAAGTCCAATTCTATCACTATCTTGGAATATCTAGTTAAATAAAAGAGTTTCAAACTAGTGACCTCCTTGAGAATACCTTGGCTCACTTTATCAATTGCAAGAAACTTGAAACTAAAACTACACAAGCTTTTAAAATGGTTAAAGACCTTATCTAATAAGTGTAAGCACAAAATGGTGGATAAAAATATTTTTCATCTATTCACTAACACTCTCTATACCAATTTGCAATATTGGGTTAGGACTTTCTCTCTAATAACTTTGGAAGAGGCTCTCAACTAAGCCAAACACCAAGATTTTCTCATGCATCATTTTGAGCCATCCTAACCTCCTATGGGAACTTGAATGTTCATCAAAAATAAAAATAATCATCTTAACAATGATGGTGTCACCAATTCATATGACACCATTCACAATATTTAGGCCATTGTTCTAACCCTATTACGAAACAAACTTCCCCTCTAAACAACACCCCTAATCCATAATTTTCCCAAATAAACAACATAAATGTTAATAATCCAATATCTTTAGCATAGCTCTAAAATAATATACCAAAGCCTCTCTCATGATATCTTGACCCCACTCATCCTATGAAATCATGGTATGATCCAAAAAAAATTTGTTAGTTTCATACCAGTTGGGGTCACTCCCATGAGACTTGTAGGCAATTATGTAATTTATTTGTAGATTTCCTCCTTGATCCAAATTTAGATCATGATTCACTCATTAATAAATGACAAAAATATTATTATATCACCTTCAAATCTCATGAAACACAAAACAAAAATCAATATTTGAACTAAGTTAATGTTGATCTTTCCATCTATAGAGACCCTCTTCCTAATCATCAAGATAATAATGACAAGACTACTCCTTCCACCAACAATGTTTAAAGTCTTATAGACCAAAATACCAAATAGAATTTGGTAAATATGACTAATATTCAAAGTTTATATGCTTTCAATCATTTTCATCCTACACACATGAACTAAACATCCCAAACATTTTGTGTTATCTAAGATTATTCTACATCTCACCTAATAGAGTTGGGGTAAGAGGACCTTATCTATTTTCAAGAACCAATTCCAAAACCTAAATTTTATAACACCTCTCACAATATTTATACACCTCCCCCAACATCTACACCCATCAATAGTGCTCCAACTCCCATTACCACTTATTCAAACCAATCACTAGACAAACTTAAATCAACTACCCCATCATCTCAAGACAATCAATAAAAAATTTCTCGAACTAAACTGACCACATCTTATCAACACTAGTTTGAATGTGCTAATAATCCTAATTCACAAGATCTCCACCAACATTACTCACTTTTATATAATATTCCCCTCATGGGTTATGATTAATGGGACCCCATCATGGAACTCACTAATATCCCATCTAAAATACCTTTTCTCAAAATCATGCAAACTTCTTCACATCATCTCAACCACCTGATACAACTATTATTAAAAATGAACATCCCTCATCCTCCCTTAGTAGGATTTAAAGCTACCTTATCTGGGTTAGAAGATAGTATCTTACAATAATGCAAAGATATGTCTATACACATTGATGAAACAATGTACATTTCCCTTTACCTTAAATTTCCTATTGCTTCCATGATCCCAGATGAGATTTTGCTTTGTTTGGATGATCATGCACTCTTTTTAAGCATTCAAATCAATGATACCAAATTTAAGTCTGATTTTATTGATGAGGGTTTAGGTACTTGTTTCACTTCCCTCAATTTCATTAAAACTCTTAGATATTTTGAGTGTAATCTTAAATCCACACATAACATGTGTCAAGGTTATGATCAAAGTAAAATGCCTCCTTTAGGTTATGTGTGGGTCCCTATTACCATCCCTCCTATCACTATTCAAGTGATGTTTATGATATTAAACTTTCTCCTTTCCTATAGTATCTTGCTTGGTAGGTCTTGGACTCATCACACGAGGGTTATTATCTCTTATACTATCTAATATGTCAAGTTTCCCCATAATGGTGTTATATATAGGATTCAAGGAGACAAAAACCCTTAAAATTTTTAATAATTTTAATAATGTGGTGTATTCAAAATTCTAACCCTTGAACCCTTGTTGAGTGTTCCATTCTGGGAATCTCAACACTTAAATTTTCTTGTCAACTCTACTCAAGGTTATCATGGTCACCCCAAACTCATAAAGAACAAACCACTTAACCTCTAAGACTAAAATGAATATGAGATAGAAAAAATCATCCTCAAGATGAAAATGTTATATTTATCCCCTCATCTCATCACCGATCTTCCACCATCCTTAAATCTACATTCCCATCAACCACCTATCGATGATATACTCATGGTCTTAACCCAAACTTGGCATTCTATTAATAACATAACCTCTGATGAAAACACCATACCTACTTAGACCATTAATCATATAACCAATTATGATGATGGTTATACTTTAGATGATCCATTTCTAGGAGGTCTTGTTTAGGCTAGAGATGTTGAAATCCTTCGTTATCATTATTATTTATTTTAGTCTTTTCTTTCCTCTTATCATATTCTATATTATATAGTTCATAATTTTAGTATTATTCCTCTTATTCATAGGGTAGAGATGGAACATTCACATGACACACCTCTAGTTTCCACAAATCCTCTTAGGATCATGCCTATAGATCATGTTATGACCAGTCCCTATCATTTTTTTAGATGTTAGGATCCTTACAACCTGCTTCCCCCAGAGATGTTTGTTATTGCCCTTAATCCCTATGTACATCCTATGTATCCCTTAATTGAGCCTAGTATAGATTCTACTCCCATTATAACCTTAGCTAAGCCTCATCTTGTATCTGATTCTACTTTTCCTTTAGATGAGCCTAGCCTAGTCTCTCCACCATCATTGCCTCAACTTAGAAATGTCTTTCTTATTTTATCATAAATTTATCCCCTACCCAACTAATTTTATGATCAAAATTAATATGATGTTCATAGATTATTTGATCATTAGAATAGATATTTATAATTATACCAGCCTTCCCTAGCTCTTAACTCTACTCCTTTCATTAGTAGACCCATAAAATCTACTAATAAGCATATATGTTACTTCCATAACACATATAATAATTCTTCCACCCATTGGTGAAATATATGAAAATATATTAACACCTTGCATCCTACCCTTCCTTAGCATAAATATAAGTCTATACCTCCTCCCAATTTGTTACCTAAATATATTCCAAAATATGGAGAGGTATATTATCTTTGGCACTAGTGTGGTACCCATCACATTGATCATTGCTAAATATTTTAGCAACATATTCATGATCACCTTATGATCATTATTGTGCCCACTATTCCCACTCCCATAGGTCATCCACATAATAAGGCTCCTCATTCTTCAGTTATGGCTCTCAATCCACCTATGGTTCCTTCTTCACCTATGGCTTCCATGCCACCTACATCTTCTCCCCCACCCATAGTTCCTTCTCTACCAGTGGTTTCATCTCCATATCCCATAGATACCATTCATGTTCAAACATTTATTCCATTTATTGAGTATTATACACACTAAGACCCTCATTAGCATGATCTTTTATCTATATCTACATTTTTGTAGAGGAGATTCAATGAGAGGTCTTTTCATAGCTTTCCATAAGAATCGATGAGACTCTCACTGAAATTAGAGTACAACTTCATAGAGATATATCATATGTTATGGATAATATTTGTGGATAGATTTATCATTATTTGTGAAGATAGGTTATTGTTCTTTCACTTTCATCTTCATTATGATTTTGGATTAAACTTGTGATCCATTTTTTATTTATATCTTATATCATTTGATTCTATGTAAAAAATTGCTTCACTTATCTATCTTACATGGATCTTTATATTTTGCATTATATGTTGTATATGGTTTAATTTCTTTCATTTTTTTTCTTATGGATCCTTTTTACATGATTATATTCATAAGTTCATTTATTTTCATGGATTTTTTTATCTTTTCTCATGATTGTTTGTTATCTTATCTCCATAACATAGATAATTATTATTGTGACTAGGTTATACAAACCTTACTCCCCTTAGTAATCCTTCTTTACCATGTTATCAATTAGAAAAAAATTCATCTTATTATAATTCTATTTTAATAATCCACTTTGGATATCCAAATATTACCTTATTTCCTTTTGCTAACTAAGCATACACATGGTTGAAACTTGAGATAACATATTGGTTCATAGGCAAGCCTAAGTGTTTAGTTAGTCATGTCTTTAGATACTTAGATTCCTTTTTCCAAAGTCTAAATCTCATTCATGTGTATCAATTTTATCCCTCATGTTATTTATTCCAAATTCATAAGAAGGAGGAATTTAAAAAGCTGTAAAAATTTAAAATCCAAATCATTTATACAAAAGGAAATGATATAAAAGGTAACATACCAAATTCAAAAGTTAAATCACACTAAAAGGCATGATTTAAAGCACATATCCTTTTTATAATTGAATATCAAACTCCAAATTTGGCCTCATGATAGATTTGAGGTCCATTGGGTTGTGGTAGTCCAGTAGATTAGAAAAGGAGAATTAAAAAATCTTTTTTAGTGCTACCTACTTTCTCACAAAAGTACCCAATATTTATATTAGACTTATAGCTCAGTAAGAGGTCCTAAGGAATGGGGAAAATGTTGTTGGAAGGTATGTCCATTTTAACTTTCTTATTCATAAAACCAACATGAGTCAATTTTAGTATCTCAGTTATTTGCATATATAGCTTTGTGATTATTGTAAATTGGTATCCTTTATATTTTGATGGTCACTAGCCACTTAATGTATTTTCTATGTACTTAGTTTGCCTCATTTTTCCTAAGGTCTTCTCATAAATACCTACATTATAATTTTTACATTCCCTCTTTCACTTATAACATTCCTAATATTTCCCCTTGATAAATATTATTTGTTAATTGATCATCCCCCTAGGGATCCCATTTTTGAGTTGCATTATAAGACCATGGGTAGGAAAAGGCCTTCCTCACAAATTACCACCTTTAAAACATATTTTAAAATCATTGACACATTTGTTTCCACCCCATTGGTGTTCCCTTTTTGATTATTAGTTTAATACCATGGATAGGACTAGGCCTTCCTCACAAAATATCCCAATACCCAAGTCACAATGAAATTACATGTGTCAAATTTGAGATATTTAGTGATTGATTATGAGTTACACATCATTAACATTCTTCCCATCTTGATATTGTATGTTTTATGCTTAATTAATTGTTTTTTCACTTTTATTTTCTTGTTTTTTGATTTCATGTATGCTTACAACCAGTTTCTTAAATTTTTCATGTTTCCTAACTTAAATTAGTGTGATCAATTTAAGTTCATTTTTCTAATTTCTTTTCTCTTTAATACTTCCCAAAATGATTTATTATGATTCATTAACTTAATTATTTTGTTTATATACCATTTGGTTTTCATGTGCCTTCCATTTTATTACATTATTTCCATACTTCTAAACGTGATATAGTTTGATTTTACTTGTTTCAACTTAGTGAAAATATTTTACATGGTTTAAAAAAAAAAATTATCTCTTTTTAACATCTTTTGGTTTATTGTATTTATTCATACTTTTATCATTACACATTTCCTATCATGATATAGTGTGTATTACATTTGTTTTTTATTACTTATATTTTTCTAAGTCACTTTTTCCTTTTTATTTTTAACCATGCATGTGTATCACATAATTCTAGAAAAGAAAACACTCAACATATATTTCCCATAGCATATATGATGAGCTCAAAACATGGCTCATTATTGACATGTTATTTCCTTAAAATCATCTCTTTAAGGATATTATATTATACAAATATTAGATTCTTATATAGCTATTACATGTAAAATAGATATTTGTCTTGTTTATATTAAACCAAAGACTGAATCTTTACTTTGTCATTAATGTCTAATACATAGAATGTTTTAGTGATATTTTGTGTGAATAATGATCAAGAAGAAGACATAAGTGATGTACAAAGAACGTTCCATTTTGATCTCTATCTAGCAAAACTATGGACTCTACAAGCTTGTTTCTACGGACTCCGCAGGCTTGTTTCTACGGACTCTGCAGGCTTATTTCTACAGACTCTGCAGGCTTGTTTATACAAACTCCACATGATTATCTATATGGAATATATAGGCTCATTTATATAGACTCCATAGGGTTAATACTTAGAATTTTTAAAGGACAATGGGAAGCTAGAGACCAGATAGGATAAGAAAGAACCATTCTAGCTAGAATCAAATAAGGAAAATAACCGCATACTATTTTGAAGGACTTGCTTTTGATAAATTTCCATATAATAAAATTTTAGGAATATTATAGGATAGGATATTTATTTCATAAAAATAATTAGATCTCTTGGAAATCTAATCTCCTATCTTTGGATGAAGGGATCAACCAGGAGTCCTATTCTTTTGCATCCTATTTTGAGTTGATTGTATTAGTATAAAGTGTAAGACTTTTGACTATAAAAAAAAGAAGAAAATAGAATATATAGATAAAATAGAGGATAAAGAATTAGATAAGCATACAGGTTTCAATCAGATTTTAATTATTTCATTTCTATGAATTAATACTTCAAGTTTCCAGCACTGATTAATCTTTGTTCCTGAGTCCGAGAGGAGCAAGGACCCACTCTCCTTGGATCCAAGAACTGTGTATAGTATTTATGTTCTATTTTATTAGTTAGAATCTTGTTACTATTTGCATTTATTTATAAAAACATTAAAACAAATTCATAGTTTTAAAATATCATTTTTTTATTTCATTTCTTTTCTACGAAAAGTATGTTTTCTTTTATAGCAGAAGTGTGAAGTAAATTTATTTTTGTAAGTAGAAAGTGTGAATTTAATTTCCCTAAAAACATAAAATAGGAGTGTGATCTTTTCTTTCCATTAAAAGAGTGGATTGATTTTATTTCTTTCTTTTTTTAGAAAAAGCATGAATTAAGTAGTTTAGTCAAAGTTAGAATAGGATCAACAAGCACCCCCATAAGCAGACTTCTAGATCTACCATCCCATACCTTACTATAGATATCTTTAGACACTGGCCCTAGTTGATAAGACACCAATTGAATATTGGTTAAATGAGGAGTTAGATGACACTCATCATTTTTGGCACCATTTTTGGGGAACATAAGGTGTTAGTAAGGTAATAATTATTGATCTAGAGTAAAAAAAATTTGCAAAAATCATAAAAAATGCAAAAACAATTAATTAATTGATGTACCAGCCTAGATATTCTAAATGACAATTTATTCCAAAGTTTCCACCGAGGACACAAGTGGACACTCCTTCAACATCTCTGAGTAGTGAACTAGAAGATATAAGTGAAACCTATTTGCAAGAATCTTTTGAAACTGGGATAGGAACCAGGACATTGCCACATGTAAGCCCCATAGGAAAAATTCCTCAAGATAAATCTCTTGCAAGAAGACATTATTTAGATATTGCTAAAGACTTAAAAGAAGCATTTTGAAGATCCATAGTTGAAGAAAATTCTGAGAACTTGGAACAACCTATAGTTGAGACCACAAACATTCAGTGGGAAGATCATCCTGGCTTTGAAATATCATCAGAAGAAGAAATGGCTCTCCAAAAAAATCAACAATTCACACAACCAGGAAGGACTTTCTCCTTTCCTATTGTTGTAGATCTTAATGATCAAACCCTCATGAAAAATATTTCACCAGCTAATTTTCCAAATTTACGGGGATGATCTATAGAAGATCCTAATCAATTCCTATTTGAATTTAAGATGCTATGTCAAACCTATGATTACACAACTGATATCCATAAATTAAAACTATTTCCCTCTACACTTAAAGATGCAACTATGAGATGGTTCATGGGTTTACCTGGCAATTCTATTAGAACATGGGATGATATGGAAATAGAATTATTGAATAAATACCAAGATTACTGTCGAGTGTGAGAAAGAAAAGAGGATTTCTCCAAAATCAAACAAAATGAGGATGAATCTTTAGAAGATTATTTGGATAGATTCATGTTCACTCATAAAAGAAGCAAGTATCTACTCGTTGAAGACATTCAGAAATTGGTTTTCTTGAAAGGATTGGATGAAGACACTAGAGATGCCTTAAATATGATGGGTAGAGGAGACATAAATAAGTTGTATTTTGATCATATTTTTGAGCTTTGTACCAATTACACTCGAACAAAACCTAGAATTAGGAAAGGAAAGTTGGGGAAATCTAATGAAGTGGGTAAATTAATGGAGGAATTTGCTAATCTCAAAATAGATATTCTGGTTACACTAAATAGTACTCTAGATGGCCTTCAAGCTAAGGCAAATGCAATAGAGCCTTTACCAATCTACTATCCTAAGTGCAGACAAAAACATGCCCTTAGAGACTGCCCCTAAATAAAACCAATATTTCATCATGTGGGCTATGTGATACAACAAATCATGATACCAAATATTGCACCCTTCTACCTATTTTAAAGAATCAAATGAAAACCCAAGTCCAGTCCACTAAAGAAGTAAATTATATTCAAAGACAAAACTTTTCCCCACAAAACCAGGCTCAAGGATAGTTTAATGCAATAAATCTAGTTAAGCCATGGATGGCACCATGGAATGTTTTAGTCCCTTCACCATTTTGGAATCAACCCCAAATTCCATCAATTCAAAATCCATGGGAAATACAATATTGGATGCCAACACCTCCATGGATGGTGCCACAGCCACAACAACAATGGGTACCATAGCAGCATTAGATGCCATAGCCATACCAACAATGGAATCAGTAGTGGAACTCACAGTCACAATTCACTCAACCAAGAAGACCACTTCAACAACAAACCATTATGCCACTCCCATTTATTAAGCAACAAGGACAAATTAATCAGCCCTCAATACATGCACAACCAATAGGAAATCAAAAAAATAAACAACCAGCACCTGTTTATGTCAATGAACAGGAAGAAATAATCAATGTTGGAGCTATTGAGTGTTCAAACATATATTTGAGATCAGGAAAAACTATACAAAAACCTCTAGTACTCATTTTTGAGATACCTAATGAAAACAAAAAGATAGAATCATCTCAATTAAGCACTGGAGAAGCTAAAATCAAAATGAGCCCTGAAGTAAACAAAGGAAACACTACTACACTAGTAGTTCCTTTTCCTAAAAGATTAAGAGAAACTGATATCAAACCAGACTCAAACTTGGTCCATGAGTTGCAAAAGATCAATATTTGAGGTACCCCTTCTACAAGCTATTAGGGACATACCTGAATTAAATAAGATCATAAAAAACCTTTGTATTAAGACACCTAGGAGGAAGGTAAAATATCCTGGAACCATTCATGTTGATGGAAAAGTTTCTGATTTATTAGAAGGAAAACTATTAATTCTAAAATATGCAGATCTGGGAAGCCCAGTGATCATAGTCACAATCGAAGGAAAATAAATTCCTAATGTCTTGGTAGATTTGGGAGTAGAAAATAATTTCATGACAAATGATACTCTCCATCCATTATCTCTTATGAAAATGCAACCTACAACTACCATTCTTCAAATGGCAGACCAATCGGTAACAAAACTAGAGGGAACTATAGAAAATGTTGAAGTGTTAATAGAATCTTGGGAATATCTAGTAGATTTCATGGTCTTGCAACCCAAAATGAAGAATCTAGGATATCCTATAATCCTAGGTAGACCATGGTTGGCCACTATAGCAGAATTGATTGATTGCAGGTTATGAGACATGACCATTTCCAATGGGTTAAAATCCAAATGCATCTCCTTATATCCTCCTACAAAACCATCAACAAATTACATATAATAACTTTGGGTGGATGAATCAGACAACACATTAAATAAAATTTCCTCCTTAGCCATGATCACAGTTAAAAAACACTTGGAAGAATTGAATGGAGATACATACCCAAAAACTACAGACTATGCCAGTCTAGAAACTACAAACTCTGCCAGTCTGAAAGTTATGGACTACCTTAGTTTAGGATTCTTGGGTCCAATGAAAAATTATAAAACCTCCACTTCTACTTCTACTAGTACTTCTTCATCATATGATAATAGATTGATTTAGGAAAGTGTATGGAAATTGGTAGAACAATAGCAAACTCATTTCTTAGATGCATTTCATTATTGTTTAGCAAGATTGATTCCTCTTGGAAAAGATTTTGTTGATAATGTAACCATGTTTCATAAGATACTTCCTCATCCATGTCCTTTGAACTCATTAATTAGTGAGTTTAAGCAAATAGATTCTAGCTACCTAGGTATAAAATCAATCATGGTATTACCTGGAAAAATTTTGAACATCAATAGTTGGTTAACAAATGAAGAGGAAGATCAACTCTTTGAAGTATTGGAAAGAAATACCAAGGATTTTTCTTTGGATTATACCAACATGAAAGGAATTCACTCTAGCATATGCACTCATCACAATTACACAAAATCTGTCAAACCAATCAAACAACCACAAAGAAGAATAAACCCAACACTAAAGGAAATAGTCAAAGTAGAAATCCAAAAGTTGCTGGAAGTTGGGTTTATTTACCCCATCTCAGATTGCCAGTGGGTGTCACCTCTAGTAATTTTGGTCAATAAAAATGGAAATTTAAGAGTATGTGTGGATTATAGAGAATTAAACAAAGCAACATTAAGGGATTACTTTCCTTTACCTTTGATTGATCAAGTTCTTGATAACTTGGTAGGAAAGAAATATTTTTCTTTCCTAGATGGGTTCAGTGGGTATAACCAGATAATGGTAGCAGCTAAAGATCAAGATAAAACCACATTTACCTACCCTTGGGGAACTTTTCTTACCGAGTACTTCCATTTGGACTCTGTAATGCTCCAGCAACCTTCCAAAGAATAGTTCTGGCAATATTCTCTGACCTTACAAATGATTGTGTTGAGGTATATATGGATGATTTCACTGTTTATGGTGAAACTTATGAAGAAGCTCTTACCAACTTGGAAAGAGTATTGATCAGATGTGAGGAACATCAATTATCTTTGAGCCATGAGAAATATTTTTTGATGATGGATGAAGGAATAGTCCTGGGACATCATATTTCTACAAAAGGCATTTAAGTAGATCCAAAGAAAGTTGAAATAATTTCCAATTTATCCATTCCACAAACACAAACTAAAGTTAAGAGTTTTTTGGGACATGTTGGTTACTATAGATGCTTCATAGATAAGTTTAGTCAAATAGCTGCCCCTATGTTTTCCTTGCTTACAAAAGATAGTACATTCTAATGGAATGATAGTTGCCATCAGGCCTTTGAAACCATCAAAGCTAAAATTGTTACTGCTCTAGTATTAAGAGGACCAGATTGAACTAAGCCATTCCATATATACATTGATGCTTCCAATACAACACTAGGAGAAGTTCTTGGACAAAAGGATGAAGAAGGAACATGTATGCTATATATTATATTAGCAAAAACATGACACCTATTGAAAGAAATTACACCACAACTGAGAAGAAATTCTTAGCTGTAATCTATGTAATCAATAAATTCAAACACTACATAATAGGCTACAAGGTATTTTTCTATACAAACCATTTAGCTATTAGATATCTTATCAATAAACCAATTATAAGAGGTAGGGTTATTAGATGGCTATTGCTCTTACAAAAATTTGATGTTACTATATAGACAAACTAGGGAAGTTTAATGTGGTTGCTGATTTCTTGTCAAAAACCAACACTACAGGTGAAGAAGAACTAGTGGAAGATGACTTTCTAGATGAATAATTATTCACTATTTCAGCACAATCTTCATGGTTTGCTAATATAGCCAATTACCTCACCATAAGGAAGTTTCCTCTGCACTTTTCACAAAAATAAAAGAAACATTTAATCAAAGAAAGTTATTCTTTTACATATTTAATGGAATGTTATTTAAACATGGACCTAATCATGTGTTTTGTAAGTGTGTGACAAATGGTGAAGCTTATGATATCATCAGAGCTTATCATGATGAACCAAGAGGAGGCCATTACTTATCTCAAAGAACTATACATAAAATCTTACGAGCAGGATATTGTTGGCCTCATCTTCATCAGCAAGTAAAAAGATATGTCAGACACTGTGATGCTTGTCAGCGAATTGGACAACCTACTCTTTCAATAGAGATGCCTCTGTACCCTCATTCTCAATTGATTTTAGAACCATTTAAGAAATGGGGAATTGATTTTATCGGTCTGGTGGATCCTCTTTCCAGAGGAAAAGAATATCTCCTAGTATGTACAGACTACATGACCAAGTGGGTAGAAGTGGAAGCATTAACTCATGTAAGAGAGGAGATGGTAGCTGATTTCTTATATTTCAAAATCATGCAAAGATTTGGTGCTCCAAGAGAGATAGTCTCAGATCAAAGACCATAGTTCATGTCAAACATGATAAAGCATTTCATGAAAGTGTATACAACTTAGCATACAAAAACATCTCCATACCATCCACAAGTGAATGGACAAGTTGAGTCACCAACAGAGAACTAGAAACCATTTTAATCAAGGTTGTTAATTCCAATAGAAAGGATTGGGAAAATAAGGTACCAAAAGTTGTTTGGGCCTATAATACTACTTGGAAAATAATAACTAGATTTTCACCTTACGAATTGATTTATGATAAGAAGCCTTTATTCTCTGTTGAATTTGAATTACAAACTTTGAAAACATCTGTAGAAGTAGGAATTGAGTTAGAATAAATACAAAAAGAAAGACTCCTATAGCTTAATCAACTTGATGAAATAAGGATGGAAGCACTATAAAGAACTGAACTGGTACAACATCAAATAAAAGTTTGGTATGATGCACAAATGAAGTAACAGAAGTTTTAGAAAGGAGATTGGGCACTGTTGTTTGATTCAAAATTTCAACAGTTCAAAGGAAAACTAAAAACAAGATGGTTGGGACCTTATGAGATTGAAGAGGTCTATGAAAATGGTTCTATTAAGATTATACCTATTGATGATAGAAGAAGAGCTTTGTTAGTCAATGGACATAGGTTGAAGCTCTATCAAAAACCTGTTAATATAAATGAATTTATTCAAAAAGTAAAGGACCAAGTAGCTATTCTGGAAAGATCTAATTTTTCCAATGAACATGCTCCTTGATAATCTAAAATAAATAAATAAATAAATAAAAATAAAAATAAAAATAAAAATAAAAATAAAAATAAAAATAAAAATAAAAATAAAAATAAAAATAAAAATAAAAATAAAAATAAAAATAAAAATAAAAATAAAAATAAAAATAAAAATAAAAATAAAAATAAAAATAAAAATAATAAAAATCAATCAATAGTGAAAATCCTTCCAGGGACGCTATTAACAATGCATACCCAAAAAACTAGCTTGTTGGCTGGCTATGCATTACAAAAAAAAAAAGGCTTTGGCTAGGAAACCAACAATGGCTAGCCAAAGTGTAGAAACAAAAATTTATAAGAAAATATCATCATGACACTATGATTGATCATCTCCATGCAATAAACTAATCCATGCAAACCTATTTGTGTAGGACACGTGGCAAGCAAAGGATAACATCTAAGGTTAAAGTAAGTAAGACATATATTTTATTTATCTATGTTTAGTTAACTAATTATCTTCAATTTGATTAAGACCCTATTCTTTCGAGATGACATAAATTTGAATCATCTGAAATAGAATGACACATGCCATAATGAAAAAGCATGCAACTGAGCCACCAAAGGTGTATGGACAAGTGTACAACTTTGATATCATCAATTGAGTCATCAAGTACCATAATGACAGGACATCATAAAAAGGGGTTTTCAATGAAATAATGAATCACTATCACTGTCAATATGACACATCATAATTTCACATAAATTGTATTGATGAGACCAAATGGTTAGCACACTTTGTAGAAATGTGTGGCGCTTAACTATATTAAAACATCATACCACACTATAGATTCATGCAATTGTAGCATTTCAAATGAACCATTTCCTTTCTACAGACTTCAACAAAAGCTGATTCTCAGAGCCTATTGCCTAAAAACTTCAACAAAATACTGGTTTACACCTTAATTGGAGTTAAAGGAATCAAGCTGACTATGACTCTACATAGAAATGGGACAGAAGACAAGATCAGAACCAAAGGATCCAATGAAGTTTCATAAAGACACAGCTTTTGTAGTAGTGTTCAGATCTAATGGTTGGCTACCTTTCATTGAAAAGCTCCAAGGTTTTGATGAAATAATGGTAAGTGAATTCATTACCAATCTCACCCCTGAATTTTCAATTATGAAAGGCATTTTTATTCCTATTACAACTCAAATCATAAGCCAAATTATACAAGTTCTAGAAGAAAGAATAAGAGCTACAGGTAGAGTTTCATTTAGTGATTTAATTAGTCAGTTTAATAGTAATAAGTAGACTATAACTTCATGTTTAGTAGATTCTAAGGGAAAATCAAAAGAGATTAAAAGAAATTCACTTCCTGAACCTTGGAAATATGTAGCCAAGTGGGTACTTAAATATATCATTTGTGAAGAGCAACACAATATTTTAGGGGGAGACACCATGAAAATGTTAATACATCTTAAGCATGGGAGACAAAATCCTTAGTATAAAATTAACCTCCCATCTTTCTTCTATAGTGCTCTGCAAGTTATGTCTACAACCCCTACTGCTGCTCTTAGGCATCATGGCCTTATTCAGATTTTTATCTAGCATCATTTCCTTTAGCAACGTCAAGAGGTCTAGGAGGAATTTTAGAATAATATAGCATAAAAAACCCCAAATGTACCATAGGAACACTCATCTCCACTTGCCCCATCAGCTGAGAATACAACACCAAGAAAATAATCTTAGATTGTAATCTCCATAGAAATCCCTTCTTCTTCTTCAATAAGAATCACAAGGTCTCAAAACCTTGAGATTTCGAGGTCTCCACAAGAACCTCATGAGTCTATAGTACACTAGTTCCTTTGATATGAAGAAGAAAATTGAGATAGAAGGTTGCTACAGAACTTGAGAAGACCAAGGTTTTGGTGGTTGAGAAAGAAAATCAACCAAGTGTAGTTCAAAGACTAACTAAAAGAAGGAGAAAGCTCATTTTAATAGAAGAATATGAACTAGAAATTGTAGATATTTTAGATAGTCTTAAAATGGTGTCTTATTCCCCCATACATCAAAATATTCCTGCACCTATAGATATTGAATAAACTCTTTTTGAAAGGAACTCTCTAATCATAATGGAGGAGTCAAATCTAGAAGAAGAGCCACACATGACAAAGGAATTAAGTATGGTGGAATAACCACCTGTTTCAGTTGAAACTGCAATGGATAAAGGGAAAATTGTATGTACCAATGAGAAAGGTGAATCATCAAATCTAAATGATCCTATTACATAGCTAACTTTGCATCTTTCTTAAGCTCAAGCTCTTGAACAACAATAAACAACTGACATTGCTAACTTGATCAGTGAATTACAAGACAAGGACCATCTCAACTCATCTTTGGTGTAGAAATTAGATACAATATCTGTTGATCATGTTGCAAAAATTCATAGATTAGAAGAAATAATAAAATAACATGAAGATGAATAGATTGGTCTTTGGATATATGTAAAAATTCTGAAGAAGGAAAATAGGAGATTATAGAATTTGGTAAACTCTTTCGAAGAACCTGCTATTGCACTTTCTCCTCCTAAGGTATTTGTTAACCATGGTTGTCAAACAAGTGATCCAAGTATTCCTCCCTTGCAAATACTACATCAAATTAAAGAAGAATATTTTGTAATTAAAAAAAAACAAATATGCAACTTCTTTAAATAAACTATTGGAAAATGAAAATAAAGAATTAGAGGCTAAATTCCAACAGTTAGAAGAAAATTTGCAGGATGCATGCAAATTAGGAGAAAATATTTTGGCATGTAGGAATCCTTCTCCTGCATATAGTTTGTTTTTATTTAAAAAATATTATAGATGGTAGCTTCTGTGGATCTCTTGTCATCTTCCTTACAAAATTTTATAGCCAACAATATTTTTGGAAATTTTCCATAGTGCTGAACTTGATCAGTAGGATTTACTTTGTGAATTTTATTTGTATGACTTGATTCTAGGAAATCATGAGCATAATAAGTTTTTGATAAATTTCATGTAGGAAAAGTTCAACTGAGAGCATTACATTCTACATTCAAAAATTAGATAACATGGAAAGGCAGATTTGAGGACTATAAAAATCATGCTAAGACTACAAGATTATGTGTCAGACCAGCCTTTCCTATTCCTAGATTGATCAAATAGAATTTTAACTATGATGTGTAAAATGATGAGGTTAAAACACATTATTTATAGGCTCTATATGATTTTACAATTTCTTTTGATTTGTTTTCATGACAAAATTTTGATTTAGTAATGGTTGCAAGTGTAAACAAATGGGACCAACTTTTAGTGCCTCTTAAAAGGCAAAAAGTCATGTACCCAAATAACTTAAGATGGAGTATGAGGAGATCATCCTCAATTCTAGAAAGTTTAATAGAGGTAATCAACTCTGGGGGAGAATAGAAATGGATTGGCATGAGATATAGACCCCCTTTACTAATCATATCTATACCAAAATGGTAGAGTTAGGCTCCATAATCAGAAGAGCAATTCAGTATATGGAAACAAATGATTCAAACACATTAGGGATTTACCATCAAATTAGATAGACACATAACAGATGAATTTGATGAATATGATTTGAGTCAGAGTGTAGAAAGTAGAAGTCAGAGCTATGAATGCTAATAAATATTTGTAATGGGACTTGAAAAAGGTAAAGCTTGGGGGAGATGATGAGCTCAAAACATGGCTCATTATTGACATGTTATTTCCTTCAAATCATCTCTCAAAGGATATTATCTTATACAAATCTTAGATTCTTATATAGCTATTACATGGAAAATAGATATTTATATTGTTTATATTAAACAAAAGACTAAATTTTTTCTTTGTCATTAATGTCTAATATATATCATGTTTTAGTGATCTTTTGTGTGAAGAATTCTTAGGAACAAAACACAATCAATGTACAATAAACATTCCATTTTGATCTCCATCTAGCAGAACTATGGACTCTGCAGGCTTGTTTCTATGGACTCTACAGGCTTGTTTATGTGGAATCTACAGGCTTGTTTCTATGGACTCTACAGGCTTTTTTCTATGAAATATGTAGGCTTATTTCTATGGACTCCACAGGCTCATTTCTATAGACTCTACAGGATCAATACCAAGAATTATATAAGGACAATGGGAAGTTAGAGACTAGATAGGATAAGAAAGAACCATTCCAGCTGGAATCAAATAAGGAAAATAACCCCTTGCTATTTTGAAGGACTTGATTTTGATAAATTTGTATATAATCATATTTTAGGACTATTATAGGATAGGATATTTATTTCATTGAAATAATGGGATCTCTTGGAAATCCAATCTCCTATCTTTGGATGAAGGGATCGACTAGGAGTCATATTCTTTTGCATCCTATTTTGAGTTGATTGTATTAGTATAAAGTGTAAGACTTTTGACTATAAAAAAAGAATAAAATAGAAGATATAGATAAAATAGAGGATCAAGAATTAGATAAGCATACAGGTTTCAATCAGATTGTAATTATTTCATTTATATGAATTAATACTTCAAGTTTTCAGCACTGATTAATCTTTGTCCCTGAGTCTGAGAGGAGTAAGGGCCCACTCTCTTTGGAAATAAGAACTATGTATGGTATTTATGATATATTTTATTAGTTATAATCTTGTTACTATTTGTATTTATTTACAAAAACATCAAAACAAATTCATAGTTTAGAAAGAGCATTTTTTTATTTCATTTCTTTTCTATGCAAAATATTTTTTCTTTTACAGCAGAAGTGTGAAGTAAATTTATTTTTGTAAGTAGAAAGTGTGAATTTACTTTCCATAAAAATGTAAAATAGGAGTGTGATCTTTTATTTCCATAAAAAGAGTGGATTGATTTGATTTCTTTCTTTTTTCAGCAAAAGCGTGAATCAAGTAGTTTAGTCAAAGTTAGAATAGGATCAGCAAGCACCCCCATAAGCAGACTTCTAGATCTACCATCCCATACCTTATTACAGATAGCTTTGGACACCAGCCCTAGTTGATAAGATGCTAATTAAATATTGGTTAAATGAGGAGTTAGATGACACTTGTCAATATACAATAAAATTTAAATACATGTGACAAAAATAAATATATCCATTCATAAATATCCACAACCAATTACAACTCATGGAGATCAAATTCAACTATCAAAATTCACATGTATGTCACGATTTTTATAAAATATAAAGTACAAAATATAAAATACCTCCATCTCTAAGGTTGGGCTCCATCCTGCCTATCCTATGGCCTAACCATATTTCCCATAGATTCCTAAGATTGTCCCTTCGAAATTGTATGCTATAATAAGTTAGTCCAGTATCCCAAACCTACTACATATCCTTATAGATTGGCCACCTAGGCCTACACCTATTTGAGATGGATAATGGTATCCATGTGTGTTGTTCTCTCCTGAGACAAGGCTTGTTAGGCTTATGCCTCTCTCTCTTCCACCCCTATTAGTGTCTTAAATACATCCCCATGTGCTTATAACTACCTCAGGGTCTCCCCCACTAGTCTAAACTAGATCGCCTGGGTTAGAGAAGATAGAACCATAAGATCATCTAGTGTGGTGGGGTCATATGCAACAAGCACCCCATCTCAAATGTCATGGTGCATATCCATAACTAGGGATCCCCATCTAATCTCCTCCATCATATGATCTGCAAAATAAAAACTAGATATACATCAGATCACATAAAATCATATATCTACTATAATCAAATGTAATTAGTATCCTATATCAAAGCTTAAAATCAAAATTAAAACATTTCTCATTAGTATTGGTATCACCAATCATCATCTCCCTATTTTCTCACCCCTTGATCATGATCTCTCCATTCACTCATCTATCAAGTACCTCCTTCTTAAGCCACCTCTACACTAGTGCAAAGCTAGGATTCACCACTTGAGTACACCATGATCCTCTCCTTAGATGTACCTCTATAGATTAGTTATATCTTAGAGTAGTTGTTGGGTCTTCTTGTGTTGTATCCCTCACTTGTGCCTACTCTCATTGGTGGTGCCTCCATCTATAGTTTGGACAAGGTGGTCACTACAACTATTTATATTATTGTGCCTAATATGGTGCAAGTTATAGGCCTACATCCAAATCCATGCCATCTCCCCCTACTATCCCCACTCTCACCTACTATCATGCTCAACTAGTTTATGGTATATCATATCATAGCTTGATCATGGGTATATAGACTGGTACTCCTCCTCCCCCCTTGAATCTCTAGCATGTCATGCCTAATAATAAGACACTATTATAGGATTCATAGGGTGTGGGAGTCTAAAATTTACTATCAAGTGTGCTACCAGATGCATCTTTACCCATAAGGTGTAGTGGCCTATGATCTTCATCCTTTCCAACCCTATAAAAATTGTTGACCAACTAACACATATAGTAGTAGTGTGTGTGTAGGTATGCTACATGATCTCCCATCATGTGATAGTCTAAAATGCTATAATATGGGGCATGGCTTGAGTTACATGGTCATATTTCCATCTCATGACCCATGGTAACCTATCATCAACCACATGAGGTAACCCAACTAGCCAATACATGGGAAACCTTTCATATATCTAGGTACTCAGTAAAATAATAAGCTTCATGGTATTTTACCCTCTGGATAACATCCCATACATATCATGCATGATTTGGACCTAGATGACAGCCCTAAAATCATAGAGTGTTCCCTGATCTAATATTAATTAACATAAGGCTATCATGTATAGTGGTACCTTACCATCTAACTGTTTCCACAAGACTCATACTATCACAAGTCCTATCACAGCCTTCTAGATATTTTTTAAAAAAAAATATAGACATAAAATAAACTCACCCTCAATCTATGGTATATCCAATCTAATCATGTCTCCCATTGGACTAGTGCTCACCTCTCCTCCAGATCATCTGATGTGCCAGTGATCATTGATGTCCCTCCTATAGGTAGTCTCAGCAATGTGTGGACATATTCAAATGTGATACCCACCTCATGATATCCCCATCCACCACCCATAGAAAAGTGTTGGTCAACCTTTCCTATGCTCTAAGGAACATGGTAATGAGATCAACACTAAGTGGGATCCACCTCATCTCCATGATGCCTTTGAAGCCTAGTGTGACCAGTCATGTTCTTTTTATATCAATCAAATGATCACTAGATCTAGAATGCATGATGCATATATCATGCACTAATATATTTAATGTCTATACAAAATATTAAACAACAAAGAATGTATCATATCTCCATGTCATAAATAATCTAAATATATTCTTTAAAAATCATAAATTACCTACTTAATTAGTTGGTTTGATTTAGTTTCTCATGTTCCTAATTTTTCTATGGAATAGAACCATTTAATATTATATCAACCATATATCTTACTTTCAATACTAAATTGGCCATTTCCATTTCCAACTAGATTGACACATTTAATATTAAATTGGCCATCTTCTTGCTTCAACATACTAAATCAGCCCTATCATACATAGTCAGCCTCATTTTTTAGACTATATCATCCCTATCTAACAAACTAAGTCATCCATCTAGTACATGGTTAGCCTTATCCTCTTTACCAACTATGTTAGCCCAATAATACACATTTGGCCACCCATTATAATATGGCATCGACCCATTGTTATGTAGTTGGCCTTATGTTTTAGGGTTGCCTTATAGACAAAGTTGACCAGGTCAACTCTATTCTTCCACCATGGTGACTTTTTGACCATTTAACATAAATGCATTAGGCATTTATTGGTCTAATTTCTTCCTACCTAGTATCCCATTCTACCCCTATTTTACCTAAAAATTTCTTAGGGTTCATTTTGATGCCTAGATTTTACCTACAAATCAATTTTCTATATCTAGTTTAATTTCAAATAAAAATATTCAACAATTTGAAATTTACAATTGCTTACCTTGCTACATTTATTGTGGCTAATATGCATCCTCCCCATCTTAGATATCATATCCTCACCATGATGGCTCTCTAGTCTCAAATTAGGTCTCTAAGAGCTCTACTTTCTCAAAATTGTAAAAATAAAAAATGAATTCTTTTTCACCCTATTTATATTTACTATTAAAAATTATTTACCTTTCAAATAGTTATCATTAGATCCTATATTTTGACCATATCTATGTTTATTCTAGCTCTTTTTCCAAATCATAAAATGTTATACAATCCTAACATTGTAAAGAATATTTTCACCTATTATATGTATATGTTGCAAAAAATTTCATTTTTTTTCTCTTTTCACTCATTTCTACAAGTTCACCTAATGTTCCCTACATTGGACACCTTCACATTTCTTGGATCTCCTTATTTATCTATATTACTAAGGTAAGTGAAGGTATGTTTTTTTTAATTCTATCTTTTCATTTATCTTATTTTATTCCTACTACAATTTATTCAACTTCAACATTGTGTGTTGTTATGTTTTTTTCCTGAAGAACCATCATATGTTACACTTAAGTGATACATGATAACCTTCAAGTGGGGCATATGTATACACATAATATTTTCAAAATTTATCAATTAATAATGTTTTATTTCTTACAAGAACCCATTGAGTCTCAATCTATTTGAGTACATGCTTTAAGAGGTGCACTAAAAAAGGGTTGGGTAGACCATTGGTGCTTCATAGGATTGTTGTCCCTTTGCTACCACTTGTTATCAATCCAATATTATCTAATTAATCTCCCCTAATATTTGCCTCCTCTTTTTCACTCTCCTATAGTCACTTTCTACCTTCATTAGCCCTTGACAGTTTACAATACAATGTCTACCCCATTGACTCTGTACTCTAATTTATAAAACTCATTTAGGGTCTAGGTTAGCCCCTAGTTGACCTAGACCAAGACCTAATTTGATTTTTAAATAATGATAAAGAGTTAATTAGGCTAACCCTATCAACTAAACTTTCAAAAAGGTTTAGGGTTATATCTAGCTATATATACACATTCATTTCATCATTTATTAGAGAGAAAGAAGAAGAGATATATATCACACATCTACTTATCCACCATTCTACTTGAGGAGAAAATCTTAAGGTTTCATAATTTATTTAAATCTATAGATCTTTTCTTATGGAGAAGTCTTTTAGATGCATAGATAGTTTGTGTATCTTAGAGCTAACTTATCCTTGTTATCCTTACATACCACAACAACCTCTTGCAAAACACCTTGGCTAAGGGAGAGATTGAGGCTCAACAATTTTTTATTTAAAGTTAAGTATTAATAAATTTGTT
The DNA here is from genome assembly GCA_037957365.1 of Torreya grandis. Lineage (NCBI taxonomy): Eukaryota > Viridiplantae > Streptophyta > Pinopsida > Cupressales > Taxaceae > Torreya > Torreya grandis. The sequence continues at coordinate 667,801 of JARHVA010006504.1, read as the reverse complement.
CCTCATTTATAAGAGTTGATAAATTAGAATTTGTACATCTCTCCCATGTATTAGAATTTCATATAATTGATGTGAGTATATATCTCTTATGCATGTTTAGTTTTTATGTTTATTACTCTCACTTTGTGTCACATTCTTTGGTGAGTACTAGATTAGACTTTACATTTATTTTTTCATTTATACTTAGTGAATATGAAAACATAAGACCTAGTTAAGGTTATTGCATAGTTTTTCTTGACTAGTGTTACATCTTGATTTTTTACTAGGTAAACTTGCTAGATTATCAGCAGATATCTATAGTTGATGAATTTAGATTTAGATATTTTTAACTAAGCTTGAGATATATGTTATTATGGGATAGTAAAATATTTCTTATATATATGATGGTACATATTTGCTTTATTATGAGGTAACTCTAGTGTATGTGTTTACATTTTGAGCATATTGATGCATTGTTTCAATTATATTTTATACTATATGTTTTAGATTAAGGTAAAAATAGGTTTTGAAGGGATCCTAAAACCCAAAAACAAAGGGAGAATGATAAAATAGTATCATCCATAGGCAAAACCTAAAACCTACTTCAAGAAGTATCAAAAATAGGTTTTACATGGACCTAAAACCACCAGAAAAGAAATTCAAAATATAGACCCCAGGTTTTTCAGAGACCTGGAAACTCCATAGTAATACAAAAAACTAGGTAACGAGACCAGATATCACAACCAAATAAAAGAACCAGGACCTATTCTTCTAGTTCCAAAATCATCTTCATTGCTTCCTTACCTTTCACAACAGTGTCCTGAATGGCAATAGCCACCGACGTGGCTCCCTCTTGCATTGCTTTCTTTCTTGAGCTCTGTCTAGTTCTCTTGCTAGGCCCCTCCAAGGATTTGATTTCCTCGTTTGCTCTTTTTCCAATGTTTACAGCAGTAGCACATATGCTAGATGTAACCTCCTCCATCTTCCTTCTGCTTTCCTTAATGAGTTCCCTTAGGTTGTTCTCATAATCTTTGAGTTTGATGGGAATATCCCTCATCTACTTTTCCATGTTATTGATTTTGTTCCAAACTACCTCCTGGTTACCTTCCATTATTTCCATTTTCCTATTGAGTTCCATTATCTCCTTATACATCTATAAATCAAATTGAAGGATAGCATCTGCTTTGCAATTGGCCAATTTCGTAGGTGGGTGCCTTCCATCATTCTTCCTTTTATCACTCCAATCTTCTATGTTCTTTTTTGGACTGTTTCCAGCTTCTTCTATGTGATCCTCCCTTTCCATTCATTTTTGTTCCTTAGTTTCAACAGGGCTTTCATTTTGGTTATTAACATCCTTAACTTGAGCTCCCATTTCCGTTACTTGGTGGGTGACCTAAACTAGATTTTCCCTCTCATTTATTGAAACAGGGTCCTCAAAAGGATCATCCAAATCTTCATTAGTTTCCTCAAACACTTGCTAGTTTTCCTCAGAATCATGCTTACTATTTTCAAATTTTTCCTCTATAGTGACTCCTTTCTCATTCTTGTCTTGAAATTCTTCTTCCTCACTGGAACTTGATTGCCTACTTTCTGTTCCTCTCTCTTCCTCCACACTCTCCTCCCCAAAATTTTCAGTACTTTCCCACTCTATTTCCTCATCAGCAGTCTAATTTTTAAAACTAGGGAATTTGAATTAGCTTTTTCTTTCCCTTTTACTATTTCATTCTTGTTACTCTATAAGTCCTTATTTTTTCCCGAATAAGGATTCATTACAATGGCCTTGTTCTTGCAGTGACCTTCAATTATTAGAATTAATCCCTCATGCAATATAGGATGAGACTCCTTTTTCCTATGAGCGAACAGACTTTGGAGCAAAGAGAAACGCAAAGAGAAAAGAAAGGAGATTCTTACTTTATGTCTGAAGTGATTAAGAAATACAAAATGAAATTTGTGGACTCTTTTGCTTCTTCCATCAAGTATGAAATACTCTTAGATATAGCATAAGACGTCCCTCTAGATACCCTTAATCTATTCCAATTCAAAAAAATCTCCACTCTTTTCCATCTGCTGCTCCTCAACATCCATCTTTGGAAATCTGCAAAAAGTTTCATTTGAAATGCTGGTTTGCTTTGAGAATTTTATTCCCTCCATTGGAAGCCCCGTGACCTCTACTATGAATTCCTCGATAAGATTCACCGTAATGCCATGCAGGGTAACCCTATCATCAATCCAATTTTTGAAAAAAGACATTGTAATATGGGGTTTTGAACCATGAAGCCATTCCATATAGCTCACAACCTTCCCTCTCTGAAGGATCTTCTAGACATCTTGTTTAGCTTTCCACTCTTCAAAGTTTTTGCTTGGTTCTCCTTGCCTTTTGTGAGCCATACGAATATCCTTTAATGCCCAAACACTATAAGCTAAACAATGAACCTAGCTATTACCAATTTGGAATAAAACTCATCTTTTTTTAGGCACATTCAAAATCCACTTCACATACTCTAGAACATTTCTATTTAATGAGTGTAAACCTTTCTCCGTGAAGCCACTCCACCAAATCATTGGTTTTCTATTCTAAGCTGATCTTTCCCTCCTTTGCATGAATTGCATCATGATAAATGAGCACTCTAAAATCCACATCCTTGTTTAATGTATCCTACCAACTCACCTTGTGACTTGTTCGAACTGTGTGATTTGCTATCCAATCAGCAACTCTGTTAGCTTCACGGTAAGTATGGGTAATAGTAACTTCCTCAAATTTTTTGATTAAAGTTTTCATTTCCATCACCATATCCTCTATTGACCATGAAACAAAAATTGTATTGTTTAAAATATTTATGATATTCAAGGAGTCCCCTTCCAGCCATAATTAAGAATATCCCGATTCAACAGCTAGTTTGATGGTTTGAAGGGCAGCAGAAGCTTCAGGAATATGACAGTTCGACTTACCAATGGGGATAGCAATAGCATCGATTAGGTTTCCCACATGGTTTCTCAAGACTCCTCCACATCCTGCATTCCCCGAGTTCCCTTTAGCAGCTCCATCAAAGTTTCCTTTGATCCACCCATGAGGGGGGACGTTCCAAGTAACACCTAGTCTAGGATTTTTAGTTTTTACATTAGACTTTTATGATCTTAAGGGATTATCAATTTGAAAGGTTGGATTAGGATCCCTTTGTGATGATAAATTCTCCTAAATAGATCTAATAATGTTTTGCCCCATCACCCATCCTGGAAGTTCTTTACTTCTAAAAATTTGGTTATTTCTTTTTTTCCATATTCCCCACCAAATATGGGGAAGAGTTAGTTTCCATAAAAAAAGAATATCAAGATTCTTAGAGGGACAGTACCAACTTTTAAATGATAGTTCCACACTTTTGTGGTGAATCCATGCAATACCCCAAAGATTGAGGATTTCTTTCCAAACTTGTTGCGTAAAAGAATAGTTCACAAACAAGTGATCTCTATCTTCAAAACCCTTTTTACAAAGAATACACCTATTCACTACATATATTCCTCTTTTCTGTAAGTTGTCAAGAGTCAAGATTTTATTTTAGAGAAGGGTTGAGTAGAAGATTTTGATTTTAAGAATGAGCCCCTTGATCTAGGCATGCATCCACAAAGGTTGGTTACCATTTCCCTTAGAAGTAAAAATGGTAGAAACTTTAAATTGTCTGTTAGGCTCATCATGCCAAACAATCTTATCTTCAAGATTAGGATAGAGAGAGATAGCATTGAGGGATAGTTGAATATTATTGAAATCTTGATCAAGATCATTAAGGTTCACCCAGGAATTGTTCCTACCAGTATTGGTTAACCATTATTCCATATCTTTGCTTACATCGGTCAATTACTTCTTTATCTTGGAATTCTTCTATCAAAGGGTTTCCTTTTAACCAAGCATCCTCCCAAAATTTCACCTTTTTTGCATTACCTACTTTCCATGAGCTTCCTTCTTCTAAAATTTTTTTAGTACCCTAAACTGACCCCCATATGGAAGATGGATGGGTTACGTCAGGGTAAGAAAAGAAATCAGAGAGGGATTTTGCATTAAATAAATATTATGCTTCCATATATTGCTCCATTCTTTGTTTTCATGATAAACCCTCCATCCCTATTTTGCTAAGAGAGTAGTGTTCATACTTCTAATTTTCCTTATTCCCAGTCCTCCTTCCCTGAAAGGTTTACAGATATTGTCCCAGGCAATTAAAGGCATTCTCCTTTTTTCCTCGGTACCTGTCCATAGGAAGTTTCTCTGGATTTTTTCAATAGCTTCTGAAAATTTGGTGGGAATTCTGAAAAGACTTAAAGTATAAGTAGGTATGCTTTGAAGACTTACTTTGAGGAGGGTTAGCTTTCCTGCCTGACTTAGAAAATTTCCTTTCCATCCCGCAAGTTTCTTACTAAATTTATTAATAAGTTCTTCCCAAAAGGCTTTAGGGACTTTCATCCCAAGAGGGAGACCTAGGTAAGAGGAGGGGAGAGAACCTATAGAGAATTCAAGGATTTTATCTATTTTGTTCCATCTCTGAATTGGGGTGTTAGTGAAGAACACTACACTTTTGTTCCAGTTAATCAACTGTCTAGAGGCAGATGAATATAAATTTATAGCTTGCTTCAAAGTTCTTGCTTCCTTGACTTCAGATTGCCCCATGAAGATAGTATCATCAACAAATTGTCCATGGGAGCATATTAGAGGATGAGAAGAAGGTTTAAGCCCCTTAAATAAACCTATTATCATGTTGATATGATCTAACTACCTGCTTTGTTGTGAGGTTGACGTAGGAGAACCCATCCCTCAGAGTCTGATGGAGGAAGAGAATAATTAAAGAGGGTGACATAGATTTAGATGACAAATAATGATAGATAAATTGGCTAGTACCCTGCACACACCACATAAGTAATTCATGTTAGATGCATCAGAGAAGGTTTAACATAGTATGTTTTAGATGATACTTACATTTAGATTATTATTTTCACATGTTTTTCTAGCATAGTTTAAATAGTTACTTGGTTATTTGTCTATCATAATTTACATGTGTGACTTATTAATGCTTCCAAAAATGTAAATTTGTGTAGCTATTGAAAATTCAAAGTTAATGATTAATGGACTCATCATTAAACCATTTTGACATTTGAGATGTTAGTTAAATTAGTAAATTTACAAATTTTCCTATTGAAGGGAAAAATGGAAAAAAATTAAAAATAATTAAGAAAAATATATATTTGGAAAAATATATAAATAAGAAAAGAAAAATCTTGTAAATCAAAAAGAGAAGAAACTCTCAAAATAAGAAAAAGTGGAAAAAGGAAAAAATGACAAGATAAATTAAATAAAAGGTGAGATTTAATTAAATCTAATGATTTTTGAGAAGGGAATAAAATAAATAAATAAAACAAAAAGTAAGAAAATAATACAATTGAGTAACAATAAAGAATTCAAAAAAATAAATAAAAGAAAAGCATCAAGATTTAAGATTAAAAATAAAATAAAAATTCTTAAAGCCCAAAACCTATGCCATATAACTTGAAAGGAGAGGAAGATAAAAATAAGGAAAAGTGGAGGAGAGTGGGGGGTTGGTAGTAACGAGAGAAGGTAAAGAATAGGCATAGTACAAGAAAAAATTTAGAGGAATCTTGCAAGGCATCAAATAAGTAGTAATTCATTAAATTTCTATATATAATTAATAAAAGGATTAAATATTATCGAATAAAATATTCTAAAAAATCTAAATAATTATAGAAGTCATTAGAACATTATGGGCATTGAGTATTCATAATTCGAATTCAATAAATCATGTAACCTATTAATAAACTAATATCAATAAACCCTTAAGTTAGCCATAATTTGAATATTATAATGTAGTTAAAGAGGTAGGATCATATGATTTTATAATTATGAATATACTTTATCTTTCAAATGACTATCCTGATATGCCAAAGTAAAACTAGTGCAACTAGTTACAGCGTATTGATTATTATACTTATAATGGATATCATGAGTTTTGTTGCAAGTAATTCACTATGCCAACAATAGATATCAACATACATCTATAACTTGATCATATATATATATATATATATATATATATATACACACACTAGTACAGCGTATTGATTATTTATACTTATAATGGATATCATGATTTTTGTTGCAAGTAATTCACTATGCCAACAACAGATATCAACATACATCTATAACTTGATCATACATACATACATATATATATATATATATACATATATATATATACATATATATATATACATATATATATATATATATATATATATATAAGTGATTCACTTTATAAATTCAGTGATTCATATTATGAATGCAGCATTTCATTTTATGAATACAATGATTCATTTTAAGGATGACTTTCATAATTCATTTTGGATATTATTTTAATGTAATATGATTCATTTTAAGATTATTTTATGAATTCAATTCAATAATATGTATATATAAATAAATAACATAACTAAATATAAATTTAAACATATAGATATTAAATTTTATTCAGATAAATATGATTATTTTAAAAATGCATAATATAATGATTTAGTAAGAATCATAATTTAAAAAAAAAATAGAGTAATTTACATTGACTATATATATACTTAAATCAGTACTTTTGATTTATGTAGAATACTTTAAGCCATCACCTTAATAAACAAGTTGATTAGAGATTAATTAAAATTTGAGCATTATTTTTTTAGATAGATTAATGTTATATGGGTGATTCATTGTACCTTGATTTTTACATCCTTTGGGTGGAGTGTATTTAAATTAAAAACATTTAAAAATTAATAAACTATTTTCAGTTACAAAGGCATCGCTATTTTCTTATTTCTCCAATTATATCAGATGAAAGAATGGTTTGTCTTTTGAAAGTCTATGTAAGAATATGGAGTCATTTTAGTCCAATGCTAAACTAATGAGTTCATTGGTTAAATATTTAGAGGTGTCACTTCAATACATGTTCATAACCATAATCAATTATTAGTATTGAAATTTTATATCTTCACATTAGTTGATAGACAAATTTTTGGCTGAGCAATTAATTTTTTTGGGAACTTAGCATTTAGTTTCTTGGGATTATGTAAGAGGATTGTATATTAGTTTTAAATTAAGATATTTACATGTATGTTATTTATATAAAATATTGAATAAAGAAAATCTTTATAACACAAAAACATATGGTTATTTACTTATTGGGATGAATTATACATAGATCCCACAAAAACCCAATCCATATATAAAATAATAGATAATATCATTTGGATGTATGGACTTATATAAAATCCTCAAAATTTGACTAAGCATGAGTGTTAGATTTTAAAACATAGTTAATCTTTTGAAAATATCATTTGGAGAATATTTTTAATCATAGGTGTTATGTGAGGCTACTATATTGAGAGTCTTTCAAGTGTTTGATGAGGAATGGGAAGGATAACAAACCCAATAAAATTTTAATCATGATAGGTATGGATTACTTATTATGTATTAATTGTGAACTAAAAACATGAGATGTGAACATAATGTTAAAACAAGTTATAGTATGTGTAATAAGAAATACAAGTGTTTATATACATAAATCCATTGGGGTGTATTCTTTCAATTATAGTCCCATGGGTGGATTATGAAATAAAATAAAATAATTAAATATAATTGAGTTAACGAATGCATGCATTCAAACCCCCCAATATGTATAGTAAATTCTAGTTGGATTATCTTATGTTTTTGGAGTGTTGAGTTTTATTTTGCTATATCTATGCATGGATTTAAGTATGCAGTATAAGTACATAATGAAATGACTATGTTAGGTCATAAGCCTAATATTGTATCTAGAAGTATTATTTTATCTAATCATTAGATGGATGTGGGACTAAATCTATAAACATATTAAAATAACCTTCTATAAAATAGAAAGGTATATATAAAGGAATCTTATAATGGGTTTATGAGTTCTTTATTTCCCTGTAAATGATTGATTATTATTAGTTATATGAATTTGGTATTGAATAATTGGGTGAAATACATGATTATGAGAGTGTTTGTTTATATCTAGCATATATTGGTACATTTTGATGTGTTCTTATGAAGTTATGTTACTTAAATGCTGGAAAGTAGTTTAAACTTAGGGTATACCTAGGTGGTACAATCCCATACTTATTTGATTGTTGTTATGTATGTGGGTCATTTGATTCTTGAAATCATAAGTTTGGTTATATATATTTATGTAGTTGTGGACTATGATAGTATGGGATATCATAGAGTACTATTGTATAAATGTACGTTAAACCTAGATGGTATATATTATAATTGATATGTTTATACTCACACCTAAATTTGATTGAATAAACGTATGTGTGTTGGTTATTACTATGAATAGTATGTTCTTTGATAGTTAGTAGGAAATTATGTATACATGAATGCAACCTTGATATTTTTATGAATGTTATGATAGTATATTATTGTGTTACATGGGAACTATGATTTACTTTGGTATATCTAGTTACTTGAATAGAAGCGTATGTTTCCATGTATTTAAGACTATTTTATATGACTAATTATGGAAAACTAATAGTTATGTCGTAGAATACTAGACTATGGTAATATGGGTTATCATAAGATGTTACTTGTTGGAAACTAATTGTGGTAGTGAAAATTTATATTTAAATGTATATTTACCTAGATGGTATAAATAGTAGTCATTATTTCTTGTATGGGATAGAAAATAATGTAAGATTCATTCATATGTTTGATAGAATAAATGTATTCTTTGGTTGATCCTATGTTTAACATGGTGTATGTCATGTTTGATAGTATGATGTAAATTAAATGAATCTTGTGGTTGAATTTTATTCAAAAAATCTACATTGTTGATATGGAGTAAGGAGTGATATGGACTTCAGTAGCTTACTAGTATCATAATGCCAGATGAAGGCAGTCTAATCAAGTGGTGTGTATGAATTTTATTGATTTATAGTTTGTTATTATTTATTATTCATAAAAATTTGGGCCAAATTATATTTAGTGAGACATTATCATTTCATGAGTATTGTATACATGCTTGTATGATATCTTATAATAAAACATTTTTTTATGATGCACTACATGTTTAGTATAGAAATCATAGAATACACAAGTACTATTTTGTCTCTATGGATTCTCACACCATCACTATATAATCATTCATGAAGGGAGGGACATTTACTGATGGTATTAGTGTGGTGCATCATTGGTCCATGGTTGGTGTGGAAAATCACTTGGATGATTTTATCCCTCCCCATAATAGTACTACTTATTGATATGACACTAGAGATTACCACATAAACTTGAGTTGGAGAACTATGCTTTGGGGGAGCCATGTATCTTATATGTTCATTTTATTGTATTATACATATTATTAAATATTGTCATGAGAGTTTTAATTACTTGTTATTGTATATTATCAGCGATGGTTATAAACTTGTATCAGTTGTGGTTGAATTAAAATAGTTACATTCTATATTTTCTTTATGATATGCTCTCATGATATTAGAGATAAATGATATTTGATGTGTTATGATTTTTTTATATTATCATGCTTTGAGTATTTCATTTAGTATCTAAATATTTTCATGGTGTGATCTAGTTTTTGTATATGTGTTTAATAAAAAAATCATGTATTTCTGGTTGACCCCAATAGGGTTATTATAATTGGAGGCTTTAGAACCCTCCTTAGTGATATTATTATGGTAAGACATCCCTTGGCTAGGTAGATTATATCCATCTTGGTCATGACCCCGAATGTCTAATGTATCAACAATTAAAAGTGTGAATAAGATTTATCTTCTTTGAGTTAGGATTGATTAACTGATTAGTTGCATTTCCCTTTACATACATGTTATAGATACCTAGGTATGCATTCCTTTCCTTTAAAATAACAACTTTATTAATATATTAAAGGCAGGTAAAGGTATTGTAAAATTGTAAAGTTAATACCTTAGTTATTCCTTTTAGTTTTGGACCTTTTCCCACTTCTACAAGTCTCGCATCTACTATATATTGTTCCCCTTACACTATATCTCTTATTCTAACCAATATTATTTTGATAACCTATGACTTATATCTTTCTTAAAATTATTAAAATGTACTTATCTTCCACTCTTACAAGTTCTAAGCTTATACCTACTCTCATATTCCCTAAACACTAATGTTAGAGATAGACACTAGTGTCAACATTAGTGTCTTAACTTGACCTAAGTGTCCAATGACCTAAAGTCATCTATTTTGAAATGAAAAGTATCCTAATATTCATCCTAAGTGATTTAATGTGAGTTATGTCTCCAAAATGATTGATATAAATATAAGATCAACCCTCATTCATTCCTCACCTATAAAATACTAAGGAACCTATCAAAAGAATTCAATTGAGCACTCAATAAAGTAAATCTTTCTTATTTTCTCCTATTCTCATTTCAATCATCAGAACAACACATACACAGGTCTAAATTTGCTAAAGGATCAGTCCAAGAGCCTAATTTTTTGAGTTATAAGATAGGTCGCTATTGTACTTGATTTTAAAAATATTATATGATTCACACACAAGAAAACATGTACGGGATAACTACATCATTCTAAGACCCTCTTCAGATTATTGGATATGTATGCAACACTCACTGATAGAGGGGTACTAAAGGTCATCTTGACACCATGTGATTACTAACCCATTTTCCCCCAATGTCACTATGAATATGAAGATCTAGGTTTTTTAATTTCATGAGGAGTGATATTTCATGACCCAGATCTAAATACACAATAATAAAGGCAAAGTCAAACCCAAAATCATCTAAGTGGTTATATCCTTCTTTATAAATTATTTCATATAGGAAACTTAAGTTGAAGCTAGATATTAGCATCAATGTAACCATCTCAATGTGACGTTAGTATATAGAGATCCAAAATCCTCAAATTTATAATTTAATGATTGTTCAAGAATATCCTTCCAAACTATTTCTACCTATTATAAATCTAGCATTATCTTATCATCATAACTAGCTAAGTATATTACTTCTTTTTCATTTCCATATATAGCTTAGTTATACGTTATATATTTAGCCTATACTCATCATAATAAATTTAGTATATGTTTATATCTAAATTTATAATTTAATTGGCATGTTTTAAATATAATTATCACCCTTTTGCATTGCCATTTATGTATTCATAACCTATTCTACTGCCAAGGTAGGATATCCTCTTGTCCATTTTAGTGTTAAACAAGTTGTATGTAATAAAAATTGGGAGAAATAGGTAATTTTATCTCAATGAGAAATTATAATTATGGTTATTTTTAGTGTGGAAGCCTCTTGTATGAAAATGGTTTGAAATGTGGATTTAAAGTGGTATTTTTCTAATTTCGTTTGATTGGGATTGCTAAAGTTGTGGTTTAACCCTATATTAACATTTGAATTTTTAAATATAATCATTAATTAATGGGACACAACTAGTATAAGTGGATAATATTGGGGAGCACTATTGTCCAAATAAGGCACTATTAACTTGAGAAGAAAAACTACTAAACTAAAGGCATGGGTTAGTCTGAGAGTGAACTTAGACTACTGAGTAGTTTGAATAGAGATATTTTTTGGTCATAAGTTTACTTATAAGAATAGTATGTTCACACAAAAAGTGAAGGAAAGTGTTCAAAGTTCCATGGGATTAGTCATGAGCTAAATGTTTTAAAAGAGTCGATACAAGTGCATTATTTTATCTTAAATGTTAATTTATGTGTCTATAGTAGTCAGTATCAACTATCAATATTAACTAAACCCATGAGAATTGATTGCAAAGAAATAAATACATATTAGGTATATATCAATTATATGCTTTAGAGGTGAAAAATGTGATAATCAAGATTCAAATTTATTGGTAAATAATCTAAAAGTTTTCTTACCTTCTGTTGTATATTCATTATTATATTTAGTATATGTGTTTGTATATTTTGGATAAATATGAATCAACACATTATTCTAGTCAATTTATATCCTATTAATATTAGTATTTATTATATAAATATAAATTAGGGTAAAATAATATATTTCCTACTAGAATCAAACCCATCATAGTTCATGTACATTGTGAATTGAGAATTTGACAGAAGAAGCTATGATTTCTCTCTCTTAGTGTGAGATGAAACTACATACACATTAACCTAGGTTAATTTTGATATAAGATACAAGTCCTTGAGTAGAGATAAATCCATGTAGGGTGTGCCTATACTTTATAATGAACAAAATAAATTGAAAACTTGTTTAAAACCTCAATATCACTTCTTCTATTTGATTTTTGGATATGATTTTTGTTGCAAGATTGTTTACAAGGATCATAAATGTTATATATATATATATATATATATATATATATATATATATATATATATATATATATATATATATATATATATATATATAGGCTTCTAGTGGTTTGAATTAAATATTTATTAATGCACAAAATCTAAAAAAATAAAAATAACAACCAAATAATGGATCCAAACACCAACAAAATGTAACCACGAGTAGAAAGACCCACACAAATATAGAGGATAGGATAGGTGGGCTCATTGATCTAGTCCATGGAAAGATCAATGGATGTATTTTTATTTATTCTCATATAGACTTATTTGGGTCTAATAAACGTTTTCCTTTATCCTAGGGTGTGTATTTATGCAATACATGACTACGCATATGACCAAGGGACTATAAAAAAAGTCATGCTTACCATATTTGATTTTATCAACATTTGTATTAAGTTTATCAATCAAAACTTGGCAAAGATTATACTTGGTATTTAAAAAAAATCATATCAAATGATACCATCACACTTTTTTATCTCATGACAACATTTATGTTGGTGAAATAAATCTTCCATTCAATGCCCTTGACCGTGTATACACATTATATTTTCAAACTTTTATTGATTACTAAAACATTATAACTTGCAGGAACTCATCAAGTCACAATATCTATAAGTGCATGCCTTAAGGGGTGTACTAGGAAATGGGTGGGTAGACCATTAGTGCTTCATAGGATTTTTGTCCCTTTTTCCACTTATTATCTACAAACTCATCTTCGAAAAACATTATCCCTAAGCTTGTTCTTATTTTTTGTACCCTTTCCAGTCATTTACTACATTTTATCCTCCTATTACTCACTTTAATCCCATTTTTTCAATTGGTTTTACTAGGTTTATGAGGTCAAACCTATGTAGCTTTAGGTAATTTTCACTTAGGAACTAGTTTGACCTTTGGCTGACCTAGTGAATAATTATCCAAAATTATGCTAGGTCGACTAGGTTGACCCTATTGGTTGGGATTTTCTCAAGGTTTTACGATAAAATACACCTATATAAACAATTTTATTTTTCCATTATTTAGAGAAGAGAAGAATAATTAAGAGTTATTATGCATCTACTTATTGACAATTCTACTTGAGGAGAAAGCTTAGGGTTACATACTTTCTTTGGAGATATGGATCTTGTCTTGTGGAGAAGTCTTTTAGATGAATTGATAGGTTGTGTAGCCTAGATCTTATTTGTCTTCATCATCATTCCATACCATAACAACCTCTTTCAAAGTACCTTGGCCAAGAAAGAGATTGAGGCTAGGTAGGTTCATCTTCAAAGGTAAGTATTCCTAATTTTGTTCCTCTTTTGTAAGAGTAGATAAATATGTATTTGTATTTATATTCCACGCTTTAAGATTTTGTATACATTGACATGAGTGTATGTCTCTTATGCATGTTTATTTTTATTTTTTCTAACCCCCACTTTGTTCCACAAGCTTTAGTGAGCACTAGATTAGATTTACTTTACTTGTCATTAGTTTAGTGAGATATCAAAACACATGACTCCCTTAGGGTTATTTCATGATTATTCTTGACTAGAGGCTTTGAAACCCTCCCTAGCATAGTGTGTTATGGTAAGAGGTCCCCTAATCGGGTCTAATGGATCCCCATATTAGTCATGTTCTCACTTAACAAATGTGTCCTTAATCGAAAGTGTATGGTATGATCTATCTTCTATGATTTAGGATTGATTTATAGCCATGATGCATTTTTATTGCATACATTCTGGTAAACCTAATGTGAATCTAACATTTGCAAGTTTTATTTCACATATTTCATCATTTTATTTTTATATTGTCTTTTCTTTCTTACTTATTATACTGGGTCGACCCTATCGACTTTGTATAATCTGCATCCCCTATTTTCTATAGTAGGTTGATTTTATTGACTCTATATAATTTCCAACCCCTATTTTTTATACTAGGTTGACCCTATCAATTTTATATAATTTTTAGACCCTATTTTTGCTACTAGGTCGACCCAATCAATTTTATACCTTTTTTTGCTTTTCTTTTTTGCCAACCCAGTTATCTATTTCGCATTGTTAACATTTTGTTCATTTCTCTCAAGCATCATGTCCCCTATCAAAATATTTTTAGACCACCTGAATCCATTTAGACACTATATGGGGTTCTTTTTATTTCTTATCTTTTCCTATCTTATCTTTATCTTTTCAACTTTTAGGGTGTCTTACGATGCTCATCCATACATTTCTCTATCCTTTGTATCATCTTATGATGCCCACCCACAAACTATTTTAGACTCTAGGGCATCTTGTGATTCCCATCCCTACATCTAATTACCCTTTGAGGCATCTTGTGATGCCTACTCTTATTCTCTATTACATGCTACCAAACTAATTCAACTTCAAGAAAACTTTAGAGACATAAGTTTATCTTTTAGATGCACATCTTTGATATATATTTTAGTGTAGGATCCTTCCCTTCCTTTCATGATATCTATCAAATAGTTTTTTAGGATACTTACATAGGTCTCTCCCTCTAAAAATTTTCTCTCTTTTCACAAACCTTTAGTCCTTCCTATTTGATCTTTTGGTTTCCCCTTTCTCTCATGAATTGCATTGTAAAACCATTGATAGGAACTAGTCTTCCTCATGATGTACCATAGTATTCTTTATTTTCATACTCTTTTTACACACTTTTTGGCATCCCTTGGATTTCTCTTTTCTTATTTTCAATTTAATACCATGGATAGGACCTGGCCTTACTCATAAAATACCATATTTATAATCCCATTTATTTTTCACATGCTTTTTGGCACCCTTGTGAGTTTTTATTTTATGAGTTAAAATTTAAGACCATAGAAAAAACTTAACCTTCCTCATAAAATTATCATCTTATCATTCCTTTCATATAATGTGTTTTATAATAGTTACAAGTTTTTTATCCTTATTCTCAACTCTAGATTTTGATCTTTTGATAGATGAAATTTTCACAAAAATCTATGTTAGCTTGTTTTCCTCCATTTCCCTCATTATTATGATAAGGAATAACACTTTACTATCATTTTATCCCTTTTAATCCTTTGTCACATTTTTTAGTTTAAATTAATTCAAATTTTTCCATGTGTCATTCATCTTAATTTCCTTTCCTTTCACTCCTCATTGGATAAAACAAGGTTGAACTCAAGATAGCACTTTTTATTTCACCTAGATTTATGAGACTCTTAGACCTCATGCTCTCTAAATTTCTCTTTCTCTCTACAACCAAGTCCCAAGTATTCAAATGATGGTCATCTTTAGCACCCATGTTTGGTTTTCTAAATATGTATAGAGGAGGAATAGAAAAAACCATCAAGAAAGTTAAAATCCAAATCATTTGAAATAAATAGCAACATAAAAATTTCAAAAGTCAAAATCACACCAAATGACATGATTATAAACACATCTCCTATTTCTAATCAAATATTAAACTCCATAATTGGACTCACATAGAGTTTAGGTCCATTAGGGCATGGTAGGCTAGTAGATTGGAATAGGAGAATTCAATAAACTCTATAGTGCTACCTACATTCTCTCATAAATACCCAATATTTGTATTAGACTAACAACTCTATAAAGAGTCCTAAGGAACATGGAACACATTATGGGAAGGTAGGTCCATTTTACATTTTTATGCATATAACCTTCATGGTATGATCTAAATAATGTATTTGTTGACCTTAGAATTTTGTAGCTAAGAGAATTTCTTCAGAGTCCTTAAGGTTAAAGTCCTCTTATTTTGACAAACCTAATTTGAGTGTCTTGACTTTGATAAAAGAGTTCCTCTACCTTGGTTTTTTATTAATTCTCCCCTCACCCATTTCATTTTCCCCCTTGATAGGTAAATTGTGATTCTAAATCTATGTTCCCTTATTCTATATTCCCTTCTTCTTCACCTCTTAAAAAAATCTAACACTACTTTATTTCAATTTTATCTATCCTTAGAGTGAAACAATATGTTTGAGCAACTATGGATTACTTTATTTATACCATATAACCACATTTATAGACTTATTTTGCTTTCTTTTATAATTTTTGTACTACCCTTTTATTGTGGGAACCTAATTCCTCACCTTTTTCCATCATTGCATGAGGTTGGCTTGTTACTTCTCACTCGACAATGTTATTTCCCCTTTTTATGCACCTTTTCCATTATTGTGTGAGATAAGGATTGTTACTACTCACTCATCAATGTTGTTTTACCATTTTGTTTCTTATTTTACATTAATGTTTTATTACCATCTTTTTGACATGTATCCTTGGTTTGATTTGGTGAGTTTGCCTTCTTTACTTAAGGTTTAATTTTTTGAGTTTTTTAGTCTTCAGTATCCTTAAATTTTAGATTACCTGATTTACTCTTATTTTGACTTGGTCATTTGGTATAACATAGAACTTGTCACCCGAACTTGCCAAATTCCCAAGTATGTCCCATTCACATAGCACTAGTTATCTTGGCTTTCTTATGCTTGTTTGTTTTTGCTCTTTAGTTTTATATTTTGGGGTTTGTTGAAAGTAGTCT
Source organism: Torreya grandis (assembly GCA_037957365.1). Taxonomy (NCBI): domain Eukaryota; kingdom Viridiplantae; phylum Streptophyta; class Pinopsida; order Cupressales; family Taxaceae; genus Torreya; species Torreya grandis. The sequence goes on along the minus strand of JARHVA010006504.1, from coordinate 650,906 downwards.
TTGCACCCTACATAATTAAAACTAATAACACAATAGACAACAATCAAGCAATAAATTTAAGTCAAAGTATGTATTAAATTTACTTTTTAGTTATTTCCCTTTTAATCATTTACTTTTATCTATTTTTACTTTAAAATACTAAAAAAAAATTAAGATCAATGTTATGTGTTCTTATGTTATTTCTCAAAGCACCATCCCATGTTTCACCTTAGAGACACATGATGAACTTCAAGTGGGGCATATGTATACACATAATATTTTTAACTTTTATCAATATATTGATGCTTTACACATTCTAGAAACCCATCGAGACTCAATCTCTCTAAGTGCACACCTTAAAGGGTGAATTAGGAAAGGGGTGGGTAGACCATTAGTGCTTCATAGGATTATTTTCCCTTATTACCACATTATTGCCAATCCAACCATCCCCTAAAACCATTCCCTAAGTTATTACTCCTATTTTCACCCTCCTATAGTCTTTTCAACTATCCATCCCTCTTTTCCTCACCTTGAGTCCCTTTTGATAGTCAATTGTACTAGGTCAACTAGGTTGACCCTATACAATTTTGGGTGATTTTCACTTAGAAACTAGTTTGGCTCTTGGCCAACCTAGTTCATGACCTATTGAATAATTATCTAAAATTGTGCTAGGTCGAATGGGTTGACCCTATTGATCAAGATTATTGGAAGGGTTTAGGGTCAAATATTCGTATATATACAAGATAATTTCATAATTATTTAACATGTAATAAATATTAATTATTCTCTCATTCTTCTTTACAATATGCTCTTCCACCATTCTACTTGAGGAGTCTTAGCTTAGGGTTTCTACTTGGATAATCTAGTCTTTTGGATAAGTCTTGGATGCTTTGTCCTTTCTTAGTTATCCTTAAAAACCATAATAACCTATTGAAAATCCCTTTTGGCCAAGGGAGAGATTGAGTCGCAATGGGTTCATCATTTAGGTAACTACTCTCTAACTTTTCTCCTCTCTTTAGTAGATAAAATTAGCATAAGTATTGGCTTTGAATAATATTACTATTTATATTCCATGTTAATATTAGGGTCTTACTCATACATAACTTAATTAATATTCTCTCATACATGTTTTGATTTATTATTAGCCCCTCATATTGTGCCACAAGATTTGGTGAGCACTAGATTAGATTTACTTTGCTTGTTATTAGTTTAAGTGAAATATCAAAACACAAGACTCCCTTACAGTTATTGCATGGTTATGATTGATTAAAGGCTTTGGAACCCTCCCTAGCATGGTTTATTATGGTAATATATCCCATAATTAGGTCTAGAATATCCTCATATTAGTCATATTCTTACTTAATAAATGTGTCCCCATTCGAAAGTGTATGGTATGATCTATCTTCTTCAAGTAAGGATTAATTCATAGATATGATGAATTTTTTATTACATAAATTCTAGTGAACCCAATGTGAACCCATTTGGATTTCCTTTTTCCCTTTATTCCCTTTTCAAAAAATAAGCATATACATGGTTGAGACTTGAGATAACATGTTAGGTCATTGTTAAGTTTAAGTGTTCTAGTCAGTCTTGTCTTTGGTCACTTAGCTTCTTTTAGCCTAAGCCTAAAACTCATTCATGTGTATCACTCTATCTCTCATGTTTGGTCATTCCAAGTCCATATGGAGGAGGAATTCTAAAAATCCTTAAAAACATTCAAAATCCAAATCATTTAATAAAAGGCAATGATCTAAAAAGGCAAAAACATTCTAAAATTCTTCAAAGTCCAATCACACTAAAAGATGTGATGCAAGCCACATCTCCTTATTCTAGTCAAAGCTCAAAATTCATATTTGGCCTCATGATAGAGCCAAGGTCCATTGGGGTGTAGAAGGATAGTATATTAGAAGAAGAAAAAAATCTCTTTTAGTGCTACCTACTTTCTCATTCAAGTACCCAATATTCATAGTATAGTGATGGATTTATAAGGGGTCCTGAAGAATGGGGGAAATATCATGGGAAGGTAGGTCCATTTTAATTTTCCTATACCAATCTACCTTCATGAGTTGATCTTAGATCACACTTATTTGCCTACAAATCTTTGTGTCTATATCAAATAGTTTTCCTTTGTGCATTGATTATTATTAGTCACTTAGTGTCTTCTCATATCCTTAGTATGCCTCATGTCTCATAAGTTATTCTCATAATATGCCTAAGTTATGCTTTTTATATTCCTTTTTTCATTCCTCATATTCCCTCTTGATAAATATTTTTTTGTTCATTGATGATTCCCCTTGGGATTCCATTTGTGTGTTACATTTTAAGATCATGGATAGAACCTAGACTTCCTCAAAAATTACCATAATTTCACCTTCCTCTTACCAACATCCCTTGTTACTATATTTTCACATTTATTCCACCTCAGTGATGTTCACTTTGTGAGTTACAGTGTAAGACCATGGATAGGACCTGACCTTCCTCACAAAATTTTCCAATAATCCAAGTCATAATCAAAATTACATGTGTCAAATATGAGATAAGATGTGTTTGATTATGAAGTTACACATCATTGACATGCTTCCTAGCTTGATTTAGTATGTTTTATTATTTATTCATTTCTCTTTCACTTTTATCTTCTTATTTTCTAATTGCATGTAAGAACTTAGCCATTTATTGAATTTTTCATACTTCCCAGCTTGAATTAGTGTGATAAATTAAAGACCAAATTTTTTCAATTTTATTTTTCTCTTATACTTCCCAACATGATTTAGTATGATTGATTGACTTAATTGATTTTATGTTTATACCATTTCTCCCTTCATGTGCTTTCCACTTTATTACATTAATTTCATATTTCCCAACATGATTTAATGTGATTTTACTTGTTTTAATTTGGTGATAATTTTTTGTTTAAAAAAAATGGCCATCTTGTTTCTCCACCCTTTTGGTTCTTTATACTTAGTCATTTTATTTTTATTACAGATTTCCCAACATGAAATAATGTGTATTACATATTTTGACTATATTTTACCAAGTCCTATTTGCTTGTTTCTTTTTAACCATGCATGTGTTTTACATAATTATATAAAATAAACTACAAATCATATATTTCCCATAACATATACAACAAATAAATAAATACATGTGCTAGAAAGAAAAACATCCAAGCATATAATACCAAAACCATAATGCAAACATATATAATCAATAATCCAAATCCTAAAATGAGACATCTCTATATATATCATGAGTTTTAATACAACAATACAACCATTTATAAAGCTTTAAATCTATGTTTAGACCCCATCACGCCCATCTCATGGCCTAGCCACACTACTTGTAGATGCCTTAGTTTAACTCCTCTAAATAGAATGCTATAAAGAGGTTATCTAAAATCTCAACCTAATACCTAACCCTATAGATGAGCCCCCTGAGCTTGTACCTATGTCATATAGGATAGGTTGGCTACATGTTTCACTCTCTCCTAGGCCTATACCTAACCCATATGTATCATAATAGCTAGATGCATAGTTCTCTCCTTAACTAGGGCTTACCATGCCCATTCCTCTCTTACACTCACCTCTATTACTAGCTATTTTCCCTCTTTATATACTCAAAACTACCTCATAGCCTCTCTATATAATATAAACTATCTCACTTGAGTTGGGGAAGATGGTACCCTAGGATACTCTAATGTAGTGGGGTCATACAGTGTTAGTGCCTCATCTAGGATATTATGGAGTGATCTCCTCACTAGGGACCCCCATTTGGTCTCCTCATCCTCTACCACACCTAAAAAAATCAAAATAAATATATATTAGATCACTGGTATATCTCAAAATATATCTATCTTTAAAAGTCTATCTCAAGTAAACTTAGTAAAAAATTTAACATTTTTTTTACCTGTCTATGTGTCGGCTACTATTGTTTCACCATCTATGCACCCACCAATTATGGCCTCCCCATTAGTGCATCCTCAAATAAACTCATTTATATTTTTCCACCTAAAAATAAATCTTGAAGTCACCACTCGTACCCATCTCAATATATGGTTGAGTGGTCTCTTTATAGGATAGCTTTAACCTAGCCCATCTAATGGGTCATCTGAGATGTCTAATGTCTCTACTCTCTATTACTCCTACTACCTCCAATGATGCCATGTTCATGGTGGATTTTATTCCTCCTATTATGGAGATAGTGGTGTTACCACTAGTACTCCTACCTATACATTCATATTCTCCTACTTATTGCCCATCATTCTTGACCTGTCTACAATATCTCATATCATGGCCTAAACTCCAGCCTAGCCACTAGTGGCCCTATTCTTCCTCTCCCCCATAGCTCTCTTACATGTCAAGCCTAAAATGTGGGCATAACTATCGATGCCACTAAGAAAATTTCATCTACCCTAATACGCATGCCACTAAATGTAGCTCTATCCACTAGGTATAGTGCCTTATCACCTCTATCCATGCTAAAATTGGTGCTATTATCTCCCAACTAGACCATATTATAGTAATGTTCCCATATGGTTGTCATATAATATCCACTCATCTCATCATCTATATAACTTACATGTGGGGCATAACCCATGCTAACTAGTCTTATTTCCATCTTTTAACCCAAGGTAACCTATCATCGATCACATGGGGAAACCTAACCAGCTGATACATAAGTAACCTCTCATATATCCATGTCAGCAAAAATATAATTGGTCTTACTGACTTCTAACCTCTAAACAACACTCCATACATATCATGCACAAGATTTACCTAGATGATAGATCCCAAGCAATATAACATCCTTTACACTAATATCATCTAGATCAAGGCTATCACAAATAGTGGTACCTTGCCATCCAACTTATGGCACAATACCCATGATGTCATAAGTCCTATCACAACCTTCTATATATCTAAACTTTGTGATGTATATACATTAAACATGCTCACTTTCAATATAGGGTGTATCATCTCTAAGCCTATTGCCCATATAGCTAGGGCTCTCCTCTCCTCATCACTATCTAGTACCCCCATGATCATGGGTGTACCTACTATGGGTAATCATAGGATAGTATTCACATCTTCTAAGGTGATAACCACCTATATGTTATCCCCCTCCATTTCCTAGATAAATGTGTTAGTTAATCATTCCCAAGCTCCCAAGAACATGACTAACAAGTCTAAACTCAAAGGAATCCTACACATGTCTATTATGCCTCTTAGGCCTAATAAGATCAATCTAGATCTATCCTCAATATACAAGCACTCCAATAAGTTTAGGAGCCATGATGTGTCCACTAAGTGTTAAAACTTTGGATGCCCCTGTACCCATAAAATAATAAGATATGCATTATATCCTCCATGTCATTCATAATAGAAATACATTCTTTTCAAATTTTAATAAAAAGAAGCCTAAATTACTTTAATCTATTGATTTTTCATCAAATCAACCTATTTTAGCTTACTCGACCCTTTTATCCCTTGGTCATTTTGGGCCCTTCTCACACTCTTTCAGTGTATTGCACATATTTTCATATTATTCTAGTCCCTTGTTCAAACACTATTTTGACCAAAATTTCCTTATTTTGACTTTATTGACTTACCAAACTAAGTTAACCCCTCTATTTTTTCCCTCTTAGTACTAAGTTGTCACAGTGGATTTTTTTTCTAGGTCAAAAATAATGTACTATGTCAGTAGTCTAGAAAATAAACTACTTCATCACATACCTACTAGGTTTGCATTATGGATTTTACCAAGTTTTAGCTTACTAGGTTGATTGGGTTGTTTTTACCTATTGACCCCTTACATTTTATGAAGTAAATGCCTTCCAGTAGTTATTTCCCTAAACACTTCAAACCCATTTCCCTAAATGGTTTTTCCTACCCCTAGCATCTATTTTGGGTTCATTCTGATCTCTAAAAATGTTTTTAAATTAAAAATTTATAAAATAGATTTAAAATCATTAAAATATTCAAAAACTAGCTTGATATTCTTAGTTGCCTACCTATAGTACACTCATTCCTGCCACTAGGGGGGCCTCTCGTCTAACATGTCATCTCCTTTGCCATCCTAGCTTGTTTAGTATTTTAGATCTCTTTTCCTCTCCTTCACAAGTTAAAAATAAAAAATTAATTCCCTTTAACCTTATTTTAACTTACTTTTAAAAAATATAAATCTTTCAAATCTTTTTCCATTAGATTCCTTATTTTGCCTCTATCTTTATTTCTACTGCTCCATTTTTTGAATTGTAAAATGTTTTGGAATAGTGATGAAGTAGAGATTATTTTCCGCTACTATATGTCTATCTTCAAAAACTTTCAATTTTTGGCTATTTTTTACACTAACTTCTATAGATTCACCTAATGTTCTTCACATTGGACACCTTCACTTCTCTTGTAGTCTACTTCTTTATCTACAACACTAAGGTAAGTAAAGGTATGTGTTTTTTAATTTTGTCCTTTCATTTATCTTATTTTGTCCTTATTTCATCTTACTTAGCATCAACATTATGTGTTATCATGTTATATTCCTAAAACACCATCCCATGTTGTACTCACATGACACATGATGAGCTTCAAGTGGGGAATATGTATACACATAATATTTTCAAACTTTTATCGATTATTGACACTTTGCATCTTTTAAGAACCTATCAAGTCTCAATCTCTCTGAGTTCATGCCTTAATGGGTGTATCAAAAAAGGGGTCGGTAGACCATTGGTGATTTATAGTATTATTGTCCTTTTTCCACTTGTTATCTACATACTTGTCTCTTGAAAACATTATCCCTAAGATTATTCTTCTTTGTTGTACCCTTTCTAGTCACTTTCTACATTTTAATTTCTTATTCCTCACCTTAATCCCCTTTTTTTAGTTAACTATACCAGGTCAAATGGGTTGACCCTATATAGTTTTAGGTAATTTTCACTTAGAAACTAGTTTGGCCTTTAGCCAATCTAGCTCATGACCTAGTGAGTAATTATCTAAAATTGTGCTAGGTTGACTAAGTCAGCCCTATCAACCAAGATTTTTGAAAGGGTTTGGGGTCAAATATGCCTATATATACAAGTTCATTTTTCCATTATTTATAGAAGAGAATAAGAAGTAAGAGATATTGTGCATCTTATTAATGACCATTAAACTTAAGGAGAAAGCTTAGGGTTAGATACTTTCTTTAGAGATATGGATCTTGTCTTGTAGAGACATATTTTGGATACATTGATAGGTTGTGTATCCTATATTTAATTTGTCTTTGTCATCCTTACATACCACAACAACCTCTTACAAATCACCTTAGCCAAGGGAGAGATTGAGGCTCAGTGGGTTCATCTTCAAAGGTAAGTATTCTTAACTTTGTTCCTACTTTGTAAGAGTAGATAGATATGAATTTGTACTTATCTTCCATGTATTAGGATTTCATATACATTAACATGATTATATCTCTCTTATTCATGTTTAATTTTATTATTTCTAACCCCCACTTTGTGCCACAAGATTTGGTGAGAACTAGATTAGATTTACTTTACTTATTTATTTAGTGAGATATCAAAACATAGGAATCCCTTGGATTTATTACATGATTGTGTTTGACTGGAGACTTTGGAACCCTCCATAGCATAGTAAATTTTAGTAACAGATCCACTAATTAGGTTGATCATATCCCCATATTTTTCATGTTCCCACTTAATAAATTTGTCCCTAATTGAAAGTGTATTGTATGATCTATCTTCTCTAATTTAGGATTGATTTATAGACATGATGCATTTCTAATTGCATATAGAATGCATACCCAAGTATCAAGTTTTTTATAAAAAGTATTATGATACCCCTCTTATTTCATATGACCCTTAGGTATTGAGTAACATCCTTTTATTTAGCATATCCTTTCTTATCATATTTTATGGATGTTGTGTCCCTTTTCCATCCACCTTGTCATGCATTCAATATCCTCTATGGTTATGTTATTGTTTAGCACTTTTGGAAATAAGGATTAAAATAAAGAGTAGACTAATCAAATAAGCTACTCTTTAAAAGCATGCCAATTAATGAATTTAGATACTATAAATATTATCACAACGAATAGTAAATATAAGCATGTACCAAATATTAAAAGTAAAACATTCAATATTATAATAATAACAATATGAATGATAAATTATACATATCTTATGCACTGATGCATAGACAGATCTGAGCATGAAAGGTATAGAAATAGACTAAGGATTTTGATCTAGTTGTTAGATTCTAAAGATTAAATTTTTATCAGCATAGACACTTTTGTCACCCTAGGGACACTTATGTCAATGTTATTATTCATAATTCAATGCATTTATCCTATAATGAATATTTATTTATTACTAAAATTTCTATTAGTTTATTTTGATTTTTCTATCACCTTTCATGTTATGTCTTTAGATCATGCACACAAGATATTGATATCAAAATATAGCTTAAACCCTATCTCTTCACCCTAGGTTAGGTTACCTTGCCAAAAATTGCTTAGTGGGATCATGAAATCATGATGACCTCAAAGACCCCTCTATTAATGAGCACTACATACATATCCAATACATAGAAGAGGGCCTCAAACATATGTAGTTATCCCTTATGTGTTGGATTATGTGTGCACAAAGGTGCTATATACTATATGCAAGTGTATGTAAATTGTCTAGTTTGTATCTTGACAAATATGGCTCATATAATTCTCTTTGAATGCTTCAGACCTATAATATGACTAATATAGAAAAATTGAAGAATAGGGTAGTTTTGAATACTTGATTAACCTTAGGTGTTCTAAGAGTAAATAATATGTAGATTAGTCCCTATTTAGTCCAAATGAGAAAAACTCAAGCATAAAATACTCTAATACTAAACACTCTTGCCTAATAACTCAAGGGAGCATAACATAATAAGCAATATCACAAAATAGAGAAAAAGATAATACAAATTTATTACCTCCTTTGTTAAATTTGATGCTTACTTGTTGGCATAAGTATGTCCATGCTCAACCTATGACAATTGTATCCTTTTATCAATGTTCTTCCATGGTGGTAGCATCTCTCCAATAGTCACTTGTGGCTTGGTGTGAAGCATGGCATAAATTGGGCATTATAACACTACTTGTAAAGGCTTCAAGAAGGTATTTCAATAGAATAAACTTACACATAAAATCTTATTGGCATATGGTGTGGGCACTTATATTTATTATCAAATAACTAACTCTAACCTTAGGTAGGTTAGGTTATATTCTAACTTGGGTTGAGTCTAAATTAACCTAGGTTGAGTTAGTATAACTCTGGGTGGCATTAAGGCACTCATGAAATATTGACACATTAGTTTTAGATATTTGTGAGGAATGATAACTCACTTTAGATATTTATGAGGTGTGATTCATATTTTTGAATATTTAGGAGATAATAAATCATTTTATTCGCTCTTTTGACCTTTTGACTTCATATTTGGCCAGAAAAACTTTTTTTAGTAAATTAAATTCACTAATTTGATTTGGAATTTTTGTTTAGGCAAGTTAATTAGGATTTTCAATGTAATTATTCTTGATTAATGCTTTTTGTCTTTTGGCAATTGTTTTAAATATTATTAATTAATAGCTTTACATTCCAAAAGTGTCATATTACTAGGTCATAATTTGACTAGGGTTATAATTGAAATAGGTTAGTGATGCATAAAATATAATACACCAATAAGTTAGACTCATCATGTTTATATACAATTAAAAAACATATGTGGATAGATTTAGGTAATTCAGGTGATTTATAGGCTTAAAATATGTCATTTACTAGAAATTAAACTGAATTCTAGTTTAGGCATGAAAGTGGCCAAAACTAAGTTTCTAAAATTTTCCCATATTTGAGAAGGTGTTGTGAAACACATACATAGTAACATATTTTAAAATAATGAAAAATTCATTATTATAAACAATTCATTCCCCAAAGGGTGATTGATAAGTCCTTAATGCCCCCTCAAGGAAATGGGTGGCAAAATAGAATCATTGAACATTCCCTCAAAATGAAGAAAACAAGATGATCTAGATGGGATTGGGGATGTAATTACTGAATTTACCAAAGGTAGTTATAAATATTAATATTACTAGAGTCATTAATTTTTCTAAAGGTAGTTATAATCAATAATGAAAGGTGTGACACTAGTGTTCCCAAAGGTGGTTATAAATAGTGGCACAAAGAGTTGCCCCAATAGGGAGGTGGAATGGGTACTAGTTTGCCTAAAATTGGTTATAATTATTAATAAAAAATGAGAAACATTAATTTTCCTAAAGGTGGTTATAACCAAGAATAAAAAATAGGAAAAGACCATTTTTCCCTAAGGTAGTTATAGTCAAGAACAAAAAATATCAAACATTGGTTTTCCCAAAGGTGGTAATAATTAAGAATGTGTAAATTTGCCTTAGTAGGGTGTTTAGACTAGGGAAAATAATGATTTGCATAAATTAATTTATAAACATTAAATTAGTCCAAAAAAATTTATCACAATGGGGAAAATTGGCAAGGGTAGCTTATGTAAAAAAGATGGATGATGAGCTATTAAAGGATAACAACACATTTCCAAACTAGATGTGATTTTGAAGATACACATTAAAATAATCACGGGATATAGGTTGAACAATTTTTTTGTTAAATGGGTCTCAAAGGAGGCCCAGAAAGATGGTCTAGGTTATGAGATGTTTCATTGGTTATCATCTAATTATGTTATATGACTCATATGGATGCTTATTCAGATATTATCATCTATATAAACACATAATAAATCATTTTTTTCTCTTATTTATTACTCATGGATTTAGGTATGTGTGAAGTTAGTTTCTTTATTTTTGAATATATCGAAGAGATCCTGCCATTACATTACTAGAATAGACTCCATGTGAGCATAATTTTGCTATAGCTTGTGATATTATGCATGATATTTATGGATAAATAAAATGACAATATATATTCTAAGCATGAAAAAATTAATTTAAATGTAAATATAAAAAACTTAGTAATAAGCTATAAATAATCAAATTCCAAGTGTACATATAACAAATAAATCAAATGTAAGACTAAATACAAAAATTCACAATTGAAGTACATGATATGGATAATCAAAACTTAACTATAAATAAAATGTAATAATCTTAAATAAACTGAGGAATAAAAATTCTAAATAAATAAATAAAACAAAATGTGAAGAAACTAGACAAACAAACAAATAAACACTAACAAAATAAAATAAACCAACCATACAAACAACAAATCACTAATAAACAAATCAAAATAACCATAAAAATAAATAACAAAACACCAATAAAAATAAACATGAGACAAAATATAAATAAACCAAAACAAATAAAACATGTAAATAAACAAAGTGAACAAAACAATCAAAACAACAATCTAAAGCAAAAAGAATGCAGTAAAAAAACTAATTTAAACACACAAAAACAAAAAAATGAAGCTAAATAAATAGAAATAAAAAAAAAATGGTTAATCATAGTGTTAGTACAAATAGAAAAAAAACATTCATGTATGTGTAACAAAGGTGTTACTCTTGGTGATAGGGTGACCCCTAAGGTAGGTAATAATGACACAAGTAAAACAACATAGGAACAAAAGACTAATGGTTGTCCCTAGGTTATAGGGAAACAACAACATAAATAGGATAAAAAAATGTTGCCTCTAGGTAAAAGGAGGAAATGAAACACACATTATAAATAGAATGGGGTAGGGGGGATAGAATAAAATGAATGGGTAGTCAAGTTGACTTCAAATGTGCTAAGCAAGTGGACCTTGACTACATAGTTCCATGTATACAACATCCAATATGAACTTCATGCCAAATGTAGATCTCTTAAGATATGGGATAGAATAAAATATGATTGATGTGTAGAGGAAAATTGGAATGATTTCACAAAATAGTGAGTGGATGAGAAAAGAGGGAATGACATTCCACAATCATGAAAATGTTAACACAAACTAATTATAAAAGCACAAGAGTATGGTTTAGGCTAAACCACACTAAAAGTTAAGAGATGAGTATCCATAAATGAATTGAAATGGGAATTCATAGTGTCTACTACATCTAAGTCTTGGAATAAGAATGAGATCAAAAAATAGTGAAAGTGTAAGATGAAGCCAAGTGGTCATTAGTGTATCAAATTAAAATACATAATGTTCACAACATCAACTTACAAAATAGAGAGAGTGAATAACTTAAGGCTAATAAGGATGGGAAAACTAAATGAAAAGTGGTTACTCATGAGATATTTATGAGTCATATAATTATTAAGGCAAAGAAATGGTCAAAAAATAAAGGAAGGTGCATTTGATCTAACCCAAGATACCCCATGTATCCAAGTGTTGCCTACATAGTCTATAAGGACCTTAGGCCGATTTAGTTCTCCTAAAAGTGGGAGTAAAAACACCAAGGTGGTCTATAAATAAATTGAATAGATAAGATGACCCATCCCTAAAAATTTTGATGGCTTTATATCTCACATGGAAATTGTAAGCCAATTTTAATGATTTGTATGATTGTTAGGATTTTATAGATATTTTACAAATGTTTAGGGTTTTGAAAATTTTACTAAATTTTTTGGAATTTTTTAGGCATCTTAACTCAATCAATAATTATGATACATGGAATGGTCTAACTCGCAAAATGGTGAGAGTGTGGCTTAGGTTTCTCATAAAATGGTGAGAGCATTAAACTTAAATTTCTTGTAAAATTTTAAGAGCATGAAAAAGGGGGTGATTGAGCTGACCTCATTGTGAATTGAGTGATTTTTACACAATATTGTAAGATATTAGTTTACTATAGTTCTACCTTTAGTAGTGAGGATGGTAAATTACTTCTAATGTTTTTAGTGATTTTGATATCTCAACTCAATAGAGAATTATGAGATACAACATAGTCCAAACTCATAAAATGGTTAGAGTGTGACTTAAGGGTGACTGAGTTGACCTCAACATGAATTTAGTTTTACCTACATAGTATTATAAGACCTCAAGTCACTATAATTCTGCCTACATAAAAGGCATCTGATTAAATACTAACAAGTTCAGGTAAAAGGAAAATAACAAAGAAAATAGTAATATTAATGGCAAGGTGATGCATAAATGCATGGTAAAGGTGTTGCTCCTAATTTTTCCATAGGTGGTTATAATTAATAAATAAATAAAAAATGTTAGTGGTTCTAATTTTCCCATAGGTATTTATAATTAGTAGCTTGAGGTGGGAACATAACAAAAAATGAAAGATCTAATTACCAGGACTTGTCATACTACTTTCAATGCTTTCATTTGAACATGTAATTCTAAAATATCTATTAGAATTAAATATATCATCAACCACTAAACATGCGTAAAGTAAAAATGAATTAGAACCAAGGTAAAATGTGATAGGTGGGGTGAGGTAAAAATAACTAGTTGGTGAAGGGTATAATAGAATGAAAATGGGTATAGTACAAAGAATAAGTATAAGATGGCATAAGTTAGATGATCTTTGTAGATAATAATTTGAATCCCTCGTGTGTATAAATTTTTGAGGTGAATTATAGTAATTGGTTCATCAAGGTCATCTCCCTTCAATGTAGTGAGCCTGTATACTCCATAACTATAATTGGAAATAATTATATAGGGCTCTAACCAATTTGGTTAGAACTTTCCCTTTTTCTTAGTTTTAGAATTAACATTTTTTTTATTATATTTTAGTACCAAGTCACCAAGATCAAATTAATGATGCTTAACACACCTATTTTATTATCTTTTTAATTGAATTTAATAAGACTAAATGTTATTCAGGGTGGCCAAGCCATCGAGTAAATCTATCTCCTATAAGTGATCCACTATGTAGTCTTATTCATCGATGATATGTTATAATGAAATTTAGAGAAATGGAAACTCAACCTTAGTGGGAAGAATGAATTTAGATATATAAATAAGTGAATAGGGTGTAGCTCCTATTGGAGTAAATAATGTGGTAAAGTATGCCAAGAGGGCATTAAATAACTACAAGTGTCAATTATGACCATCATCATTGAAAATCTTCTTTAGAATATTGATAATGATTTTATTAGAATCCTTAGCTTATCCCTTATCTTGCATATAGTAAGAAGTAGATAAATTTTGTTTGATGTGGTATTGAGAATAAATTACTTTCAAATATTTATTTTTGAATGATCCTCTATTATCAGTTATAATGTTAGAGGGGATACCATAGTGTAAAATGAGTTGGTTAAATATGAACTTAGAGATTTGCTTACCAGTGATGTAAGTGAAGGGAATGGATTCCAACCACTTAGTGAAGTATTAGGTAGCACTTTGTATGTGTTTATGGCCATCTAAAATTTTTGGATTGATCTTCCCAACAATGTCAAGTCCCCACGTTAAGAACAACCATGGTGTTGTCAATAGTTTAAGTGTCTCAGTTAAAGCATGAATTAGATTGGCATGATTTTGACACTTGACACACCTCTTCACATATGCAGTTGCATTTAATTCCATAGTTTTCTAGTAGTAACCAATATGCATTAACATTTTGGCTAAGATTATCTTGTTGGTGTGAGCTCCACACACCCCTTCATAGACTTCCCTCACTGCTAGTCTATATTTTTTCAAAGGTAAATAATGAAGTAGAGTTACATCATAGCTTATAAAATACAAGGTTGGTCCAAGTAAGGTATAACAAGAGGATTTATGGGATAAGGATTTTTTTTTACATGATAAATTTAGAGGCATGGTTTGGTTTTTAAGATAGTCATATATATCTAAGTACTAGGGAGATGTGAGACCAACAATGTCACAAACCATCTTAACAACTGATTGTTCATATGTTAGCACTAAGAGATGTTCAACAAGAAATTGATAATGTATGACTATCTATAATTTGGATCATGAAACAAATCAAGGCCATATCATCCATTTTTTTGTTATTGGCCCATGGTATTATCTCAAATTGGATATTGGCAATATGTTACTTAAGAGTATCGACCATCTCTTTATAGGGTATCAACTTATCATCCTTAGTTTGATATTGATATATGGCCTAATTGATGAATAATTGAGAATAAAAATACACCAAAAAATGTTGAATGTTCTATTATACTTCTTGAGGAAGCCTTGTAATGAGTTTTTCATATTCATTTATATTATTAGTATACAAAAATACAATATGAAAGGTCTTGGGAATCAGATCCCCTTGTGGTGTAATAAATAATATGTCAGCCCCTAAGCCATGAGTCATGAATTATCCATCAAATTACATCTTCCAAAATTAAGGCTCAAGAGATGCATCTGCTTCTTCAAAAGTCATAATGGCCTAATATGGAAATCCAAATATAAGAGGTTGAGTATCTTGAAGAGGATCTTTAGCAAGCTAATTTGTGAGTACTTTCCCCTTAATGGATTTTTTATTGGCATACTCAATTTCAAACTCATTTAATGGCATGATCCATTTTTTCATATGACCCTATAAAGATGATTTATCAAGTAGATACTTGATCAGATCTACTTTGGTGATAACAATGGTCTTGTTATTTGGCATACAATGACATAAATTTTGGGCTACAAACACCATTTCTAAATAGGATTTTTCAATTGATGTATATTTATGCTCATACATGACCAATGTTTGGCTTAGAAAATACATGAAATTATATTTTCCTTATTCAACATGTTTGGCCAAAAGTACCCCTAGGGAATTTTTAGTTGCTTATAGGTAAAGAAGTAATTTCTTGTTTTGAATTAGCAACAACAAAACAAGTGGGTTGGCAAAATATTCTTTAAGTTGATCAAATGATTTTTGACACTCTTGACTCTAAGAGAATATAACACTTTTATTTAATAAGTGTGTATATAGATGGCATTTATATACTAATTATGAGATGAAACTAATAAAATATTGAATCTTTCCCTATAAACTATAGATCTCTTCAAGGTAGATGGTGGTGGTATCTTTGTAATGGCATGGACTTTAGCTGGGTCAAATTTAATTCCTCTATGAGAGAAAATGAATCATAATGGTTTTTTAAAAGTGATTCCAAATACACATTTCATTGGATTAAGCTTGGAATTATACCCATGAAGTCTCTCAAAGATTTTTTATAGTATAAATGGGTGATCAGCATAGGCATTTGATTTACCCAAGATATCACTGACATAGTCCTTAGAAATGTTTTGCATCATGTCATGAAAAATCACTATCATAGATATTTGATAAGTAGATCTAGTATTTTTAAGTCCAAATGGCATTACTTGATAGAAAAAATTTCCACATGGGGTAGTGAATGTTGTCTTGTGTTGGTCTTTTAATGGGATCCTGATCTGATTATATCTTGAAAAGCCATCTACTAGAGAGAATATTTCATATTGAACCATTGATTCAATTATAATGTCAATATTAGGCAAAGTGAAATCATCTTTCAGGTAGGCTTTATTGATATCTCTGAAATCAATGTTAATCATGATAGCTTCTAGTTTCTTGCTTACTGGCATAATCTTTGAAATCCATTATAAATAGTCAATCATCTTGATGCATTTTATGTTTAATAAATTTTCCAACTCTTTCTTTACTAACACAAAAATATGAGGATACATCTTATGAAAATTCTATTTAATAAGATTGACATTATAATGTACAATGAAATGGTGTACAACCAAGGTGGGTTCCAAACCTTACATGTCCAAATAGGCCCATGTAAATATGTCAATAAATTCCCTCAAAAGGATTTAAAATCTTGATGTTCTTCCTCAATGAAGGACATACCTAGTTTAATCCACTTTAGGTCCTATAAAATCCCAATATTTACCTTAGAAGTGTCCTCCACTAGAAGTGTAGAACTATCATCTAGAATAGTTGGCAAGGAATTAAATTGATTGTCAATGGTGAATTTATCCAGATGGACTAGCTCATATAATTCCCTTAAGTATGATAATTTAGAATATTTTAATGTTAGCATCGACCATGATACAAATACCTCAAGGCATTCTTGTACAATCTATGCAAAATATTATCATTCCTCAGTATTGATATCTGATCCATAAATAGACTATGGGATATAGGTCTCATGTGATTCATAGAAAGAGGGGTGAACATCCCCATCCAATGGCACTAGAAATTAGTATTCACCAAGAGACTTGCCTTTATCTTTAATTTTTCCCTAGTTAGAAAGTGCCCCAAAGATGTTTTCACTTTCAAACCTCAATGTTTGATTTTATTTTTGTTTTTGGCTAAGTAAGTTTACCCACTCTTTGAAGTAGGTGATAGGATATAATCTAATAATAAATACCTACTTATGGTCTCTAAGAGGTATGTGACTCCTCAATCCCAAAAATTTGTATATTGCCTCATCATTTTTAAATTCATTTAATGGCATTGTTGACTCTTGTTTGTCCCAGTCTATCAATTATAGATGGTAAAAGTTTAAATGTAAAGGCTAATAAATAGGTATAATGGTGTAAATGGCATGGGGGTTAAACAAATGTGTAGTGTCAAAGTCATCATAGATGATATAATTGGACCTTGAATTACTACCAGCATCATCATCACTAGTATTTGGTGTTGGAACATGAATGAGGTATGTGGGGTCACCCCCAGGCAATTTAAATCTGATGCCATGGGTTCCCTTATACTTAGTCATTGAGACTCATTAGGTTATGCCTTGTTAATATAGCTCGATGCCTCTACCTTCATAAGCTATGTGATCCATAATCTAGTTGGGAATAGGATATTTTGCACTTTGGTAATAGTCAACTTATTCATCAATGTAGATCCATGAATCATGTTTTGTTAAGGTGTTTTATTCTAGGCTAGAGGCCAATTTAAAATAATGGGCTTGTTTAACTAAGATTTTCCTTTGGATTCCCACTCTATACGAGTAATCCTTGCCTTAGGTATCCCATAAGCTATAAGATTTTTAGGAAATTTATCAATATGGAATGCATTACATGTGTTATATTATCCAAGATATTTTTCAAAGACATAGAAGTGGTTGGATATTTTTGGTGAAGACATGGATGAGGTAGAGGCTAAGTTATTTGGGTCAATGTGATTAGCTTCTAGGCTTGATTCAATAGATTTTCCCTTATCGAATTTTTCACTATCTGACTTAGGCATAAGATTCATGCCAAACTAGTAGTTTTATATTTTATACTCATCCTTAAGGCATTTACAATTTTGATATGGCTAAAAATCAGCAAGTATAGTCACTTCCATTCCTAAATGTGGAAAATTAATACACTGATGTAATGTAAAAGGTATGTCTCTTATTTCATGGATCTAGGGTGAGACCAATAATATATTATAAGATAATTCCATATCTAAAACATAGCATAGAGTATCATGAATCAATAGCCCAATGACCACTGACAGACTAATGGTACCTTGAGATTCCCATTCTCTATTGTCATACACCTTAATAATGATGGCATCTAGATACAAGTTAGATGATGTATGTCTGATATGTTTCACCAAATTCAAAGACATAATGTTGAGATATGAACCATTGTCTATAAGGACATGTTTAACTCTATGGTTTATTATATTAAATTCAATATACAATAGGTTATTATGCCGATGGCCTAGAGAAGACATATCACTTTGGTCAGAGGTGAGACATTGGACATGGGTTAAGCATCCTACCATGGTTTGGAATTTTTCTATAGTGATATCATTTGGCATAAAGGATTGGTTAAAATACTCATTTAGGGTGTCTTTTTGGATGGTAGACATGAATAACAAATCCATGATGGAGATGTGTGCAATTGTCTTCTTCAGTTGTTCAAAAATATCATAGGCCTTACCCTTTATTTTTTTAGTTGGTTTATTTTTTATAGGCATGGAATTTTTATTAGGATCATTTTGAGTATTTTATTTTTGTTCTCTAATAGTGACCCTAGCTCATTTAGTCGTGATTATGTGATCTTGATCTGGAGCTTGGATTTGATAATTGGCTAGGTAGGTAAGGAGGATCAAAATAATGATTATTAGATGGTATGGTACTTTATTTTTAACATGGTCTATATAATAATCATCATCTTAAGGAGGTTAGTAGGTATTATTTAACAAATATGCATTATTAGGTGAAGGTATAGGTCTATTTGTAGTTGGCCTAGGGTAGATAGTGATGGTGACAACATGAATGCTTTACATGTGTTATACACCATTATTATAGGTATACAAAACAACATGATGACCTCTTTGGTTAGTTTGAGCATTTTTCCCTTGGTTTTGACCATTTTTCTATTATTTTTGTGGTTGGCATTATTGTTGTTAATTTTGTGTTGGAGTTCTTTGTTTTTATTATTGGTTTTATTATTATTTTTACTATTTCTAGTTGTTGTTATGTTATGTTGGTGAAATGGATTCTGGTATATACCCAAGTTATGATTATTTAAGGGAGGATGTGTGTCTCTTTTTATCTCTCCATTTTCTAGTATGTTCTCAATCAGATGTCTAAGTTGGATACACTATCTTATGGAATGTCCTCCGACATGATGCTCCTCATAAAATTAATCTTCCTTGTAGAAATTGAGAAAAGGATCCCTTCAATAAATGGCTTTGATATCAGCCAATTAATCATATTTTTTCTTAAACTAATATTTGAAACATAAGCTCAATAGGCTCACCAAGGTCATTGAATTTTTAGGTGATGAGTGGTCTTCTCCTCAGAGGAGGGGCTTGTAATTGGTTTTGACTTTGTGGTAGTTGCTTTTGTGAAGGTATTGGTTAAATGTATAGATGAAATATTTTTTGAGTGGGTGTAGGTATATATACATTCAATGTTTGCACCATATTGATATGGTGTGATTCAGTAACCCCATTGCTAACAAGATTTTTATTGCATTTGTAAGGTTTAAGTCTTTCACTATTGTTTATTTGAGGTGGCATTGAATACAGTATTTGAGTTTGGTTCTTATTATGGCTTTGGCCTTGATTTTAGTTTTAGTTATAATTAAAAGAGGATATCTTGATGATTCCTTTGTTGACAATATCTTTCTCTATGTATGCCTTTTTCTATAACCTCTTCAAATGTATCAACATATTACAGCTTACAATGGTAGGATATCTCATTATACAATCTCCAAGTAAATATCACAACCAACTATTTATTTGGTAGATTATTTTTAAATCAACCTACTATTTTTCTTTAACATTACAAGTATGTATAAAATCTTTCACCAATCTTCTATTTAGCTTGTCTTAGATCCACAATAGTAATCTCATTCTCGATATTATATGAAAAGTGTAGTAAAAACTTATTTGAGAGATCATATAAGTTGGGTACAAATATCTTTGGTAATTTTAATAGTCATTATAGGTATTATCCAACTAGACTCCTTGGGAAGAGTAGAAGCAAGTATATATCACTATAGGCCACTAGCTAGTAGGCAACAAATAATTCTTTCAAATGTGCTCTATGGTCACCTTTGCCTTTATATTTGTCAAATTTAGGTATATCATAGCCTTACATAAATGGTATTTTTAGATACTCCATTTTGAATGGGTAATAGTATATTTTATATAATTTGAATTTCTTCATTTTTTTTCCAACTTGTATCACTTAAATTACATCCTTCATCTATTACAACTCTTGGGAAAGGAAATCATAAGGAGTAGCCTATTTTTTTGAAGGTTGCACATTCAAATTTGGATTACCTGTTGTTATATCATTACTTATTATTTAAGTGGCACTTATTGGTTTGAAAACTATTAGGGCTTTGGCATTTGTTGATTTGGAAAATGTTGGTTTGGAAACTATTATTATTGACAAACTAGCACTTTCTAACCAATATGAATATGTTTTTGGTATGCAACATTTTTAATTGATAAGGTACATTGGTCTATACTTATTTTGGAAAAACATTCATTGTCACATGTTAAGGTGGCATAGTGTTTTACACTTATTGTGGTGGTAAGCTAGTATATTTTTGGCTCATTTCCCCTTATTGCACATTTGAAGAAGTAATTGGTTGAAGAGTGGAGGTTATATGTTTATTTTTGGAAATAGGCATACTTAATCCATATTATTACAATCCACTCATGTATTTATTAGTAGTAAATTAGACCCACTTTGGTATAAATTTGATAACACTTGCATGCTATCCATAACATTTTGGGTGTGTTCTTCCACTTTTGTGACATTATATTCAATAAAAATATGGACATTATACATATCACCAACCAATGTGATATAGCTAAATGGGTATACATTTGGGATTGTGTAGGTCGAGGCATCTATTTCTTGCCATGTTGATGGAGCTATTTTAGTAATTAGCATGCTAGAAACATCCCTTGTGTTGAGGTTACAAGATAGGTTGAGATAGATTTGGTATGCTTATTATACCTATTCCATTATTTCATTTATAATACCTTTCCCTTTTGTAAGTGTATTTTGGTCTTGTTAAGGCATTTGGACTATAATTAGTTGATACCTATTTGAATGGTTTAATTTTAAGTGCATTACTAGGGGTTATAATCAAACTACTTAGACTTTCTTGTGGGAATTATGGAAAAACCTTGGCTCCTACTTTGATAGATCTAACAAGCACTTTGTCTTTTTTACAACAAATGACATTCAAACAAGTATAGATCATAGCTAGTTTTTTGGCATCATAACTATTAGGGATATTATTGTTGGTCTTGTTCAATGTTAGGCATTATTTGAGTAAGGTATTTTATATCTCAAGCATTGATATGTGACACAAACTTAGAGTGAGGATCACTCAACATTTAGCAAGAAATTATATGGTAAGGTTTTCACTAAAATCTATAAATATCTAATGTAATAAATGGACCCAAGTGTGGCTAACACAAGGGCATGATCACATAAATTGAATCTAAAATGCCTAGATTACTATGTGAGGGTCTATTTATTTTCATAGAGACTCCAATCATGTACTACTTAGTGGAGTCCAATGTCTGGCTACCACATGGCCTTAATACCCATTAGGATGGTTAAGCTAATCATTTACCACTATCCCATCCAATAGTCTACCCAATTTGTATACCCTACTATGGAGTGGGGTTGGTATGATATTTGGAGATGAAACCCCAGGTCAACACAGCCCTAAATAACTTATGGTGAGGTGATGAACTCCCACCCACAAGCCAAATGCATAAAAAGAAATAAATGAAAAATGGAAATACTTTAGAGGTCCTTTTTTGGTCACCCAAATCACTCAAATCCTGGAGAGAGCATACGTGACATTATTTGTAACATAAATTTTCAAATACTAGAAATAAACTAAGTGCTTTGGTCACCTGAGTTCCCTAAAAAGGATGCGGGAAGAGCATACATGCAATAGTTCCTAATTTTCCATAAACAAAAAAATTAGTCTAATAAATTTTGAAACTTAGTTAATAACAAAAAAGAAACATAAAGTGAAAAAGCTATTAAGATCTATAGCTAAAATGTGTGTTCCTTTTAATAGAATTAAATTGAAGTGTCATTGAAATTTTGGCCCCTTGGCCTTGTTTTCACTTTTAAAAACTTCAAAAATAACTAAAATAAAAATACAACTAAGTGAGTTTTTAGCACCAAATAAAACGTATGTGAGATTTTAACAATGCTTAAGCTTTTCTCTCTCCACCTTAGGTCCTACAAAATGTTAGGAGCTTGCCTGCTTAGAATCCCAAAAGCTAGTGAGTAAATAATAATGTATTTTGAGCTCCCAAGTTTTTATTTTTATCTCAGAGAAAATTATCACTGATTATAATAGAGATCGATGTTGATTCCATCAGATTATTAATGTTTCATCACAAAAAACAAATGTGTTTCAAAATAAAAATGGTTGATAAACAAGTTTTAAAACTCAAACTTCTCACACATTTGTAAGGGAAATGATACAAAGGTAATAAATAGGTTGTTAAGCATAGAAATGAAAGCTAATGCATCAAGAAAAATGAATTTTAGCTATGTTCCCAGCTTGCTCTATTTTGATGCAAAGATCTTCATTAATCCATAAAATTAGTAACAATTTTCCATAATTATCATTGATCCCTACAACCTTTTTAAAATATATGTGAAATTCAAATCTAAAACTCTAAACTTTAATATTTAAATGCATCTGTTAGAAAATCTAAAGCTAGCATATCAATCTCCTTGGCCATACAAGATGTTTGGTCCCACCAAAGTGTCATTATGTACTTTTGGTGTTTCAAGAGTAAATAATATGCATATTAGTCCCTTGTTAGTCTAAATGATAAAACCTCAAGCATAAAAATTCACTAAGACTAAACACTCATGTCTAAGAACTAGAGGGAACATAACATAATAAGCAAGATCACAAAATAGAGATAAAGACAATACAAATTTCTTACCTCCTTTATTAAATTTGATGCTTATTTTTTGTCATAATGATGTTTATGTTTGGCATATCATGATTGTAGTATTTTATCAATGCTCTTCTATCGTGGTATCATCTCTCCAATAGTCACTTATGGCTTCATGTGAATCTTGGCATAAATTGGTTATTATAACACTACTCTTGAAGGCTTCAATAAGGTATTATAATATAACAACCTTACAAAAAATCTTATTGGCATGTGGTGTGAGCACTTGTATTTATATCTCAAAGAACCAACTATAACCCTAGGTAGGTTAGGTTAAATTCTAACTTGGGTTGAGTTTAAATTAACCTAGGTTGAGTCAGTCTAACTCTGGGTGGGGTTAAGGTACTCATGAAATCTTGACACCTTAGTTTTAGATATTTGTGAGGCATGACAACTCACGTTAGATATTTGTGAGGTGTAACTCATAGTTTTGAATATTTAAGAGATAATAAATCATTTTATTATATTTTTAAACCTTTTGACTTAATATTTGGCTAAAAATTCCTTTTTTGGTAAATGAAATTCAATAATCTAATTTTTAAAAAATTAGGCAAGTTAATTAAGATTTGCAATGTGATTAGTCTTGTTTAGTGTTTTTTGGATTTTGGAAATTGTTTTAAATGTTATAAATTAATAACTTGATAATTCAAAAGTGCCAAATTAATATAAAGTAATTTTACTAGTGTTAGAAATGAATTAGGTTAGTGATGCATACTAGCCTTGTCATGTTTCTTGGCAATTAAATCCTTTATGTGGATAAATTTGGTAAATTCAAGTGATTTCTAGGATTAAAATGTGTTGTTTACAATAAATTAAATTAAATGTCATTTTAAGCATGAAAGTGGCCAAAACTAAGTGTCTACACTTGAAAGGTGCACTTGATAGATGTATTCTTTGTAAACTCTTGAATATGACTTGATTTAGACTTGATGATAATGAATGTTCTTTTAATTGTATTTATACAATACTTTTTTAAAATATTCCCATGGAAGGGTTAATGAAAATTATTAGGCTTACCCATATATATATCATAATATTTATAAATTTGAGTGTTTAAAAGGCAAAGACACTTGTGTTGGATCAAGTACAATAGCCTTGACACTACTAACCAAATTTGAACGTATCTAATAAAATGGAAGGTTTTTAGAGATTTTTAAATAAAAGTGAAGGATATATATAATAATTCAAGCATATTATGGGATACATGTGATCTAAGTAATCAAAATATCATGATTATACTACAAGTTAAGAATTTAAGCCTAGTGTGATGATGAAGGCAAGCCTATCATCTACAAGTAAGGTCTATATCTTAAGGGTAGAGCCTTGAGTGATATTTTTCAAGTGCACAAGAATATTTTTACATATAAATCTATATTTAATAATCTACATCCCCCCCCCATTTAATATACTAATGTATAAGGATGAAATTACTAGTTTAAAGGAAATAAAATGTGCACCATGGTGTGTGCAACACACCTTGATTTCATGAGCCCAATTTGAAATTTTTTTATGTGTATGACCTATAACTAATAATGTGTTATAGATGTAATTAGTAAATATAATCTAAATAATCTATAGGATATTTTTAGATGTTCCTTACTTTTATTTAAATGTGGTCTATTGTGTAGAGATCATTATTAGTTTTTTGGTAACTGTTGGAATGGGGAAAAGGGACATCATATGCTCTAGTTATCATTGTTCAAAGTTTAGTCAATAGGATATTCAAAACTATTCAAATTGAAAAAAATTATTATCTTGGAATGTTTTTGAACTAGTTACATGGTGTATAACACATCATAAGCTTTTTGATACATTTTGAACATGCCAATTCTGAGTTCATATGTTGAGTGCCTACTTTGAATTCCAACCTTTGGTGACTTAGGGGAGATTGTATAAGTCACCAAAGGTACATTGGCCTAAGGTGGAGGTTGGGTGGTCAAAAGTGAATTAATTTGACTAGGGTATAGTGGAAGCATGGTTTTCTATGGATTTTTGGTTTGGCTAGGGAAATCACCAAGAATATATATTCATATATTAAGACGCAATCATTGTAAATGCATGCATTGAGGTGTGATATTCTAGTTCAGATTCGATATATAGGCCTAGATTTGGGGGAATTATGGCTAGGATGGAAGGATATGAATTTGAGTGAAGTAATATGCATGTTGAGGTTGAATATGGAATTTTTAATGATTATTCAAACTTGGTTGGATAAGGGGAAGTTGTTGTGAAACAAGGCCTTATTGTTAAATTTGTAGCACATTTAAAATAAAAGGTAATTATTACCTGATTGACACTTGCTAAATAGTGCTTTCATGAATACTTGATGTGAAGTAGACACTTATTAGACATTTGAAATTTGTCATTGACTAATAGACATAAATTTTATATTAGACAACATTTGTGATTGTAAAGTTATGTTGGACTACAACAAAAAGAGGTAACTTGTTACTACCTGATGAGGTAGAACATTAGTTGCCCCTATTGAGGTGGTAGAATGTTCAATCTCTATAGAATTGGTATATTATATTTTGACTATTATTGTGGAATATTATTCATTACCTATTATGGTGGAGTAACATTCAAAAAAATTTGTTGAGGTAAGGCATTGGTTTGAGGTTGACTACTTAATCCTTGTGATTGCATACTTGATGAAGAAATTAGTTAAGGATGAGAGGTAGCTTATTATGATTAGGAGGTATAAATTTCTACCCCATATTGTTATGGTACACTTGTGTTGTTAACTAAAGGCACTTATTGTGGAATATTTATTTATGTAGTTAAACCACTTTGTCTTGAGTTGGATGAAACTTGTGTGCTATCTACTATGTTTGGCATATTTGTTTGCTTAGAAGAAGTAGAAACTTATTCAATAGCTAGGGCATTAAACATGTCACTAAATAAAGTGATTTGTGTGAATGGGTATATACCTAGATTGTATTGGCCTATTAATTTGATTTAGAATCTTGTTGAAGGAGCTAGATTGATGAGAAGAGCATTAGATACGATCATGTTATTGAAATTATGCACTAAGTTTAAATAGATTTGATATATTGTCTACATCTATATAAAGTGGTCCTCCATGAGACCCTTTCTTATGAAAATAATATGTGGGTCTTGATATGGAATCGACACAAGTGCTTGAGGATTTCTAGTAGAGGGTTGTTCGATGGTTTGATTGTAGGGCATGTTGTAAAGTACTCTAACTAGACTAGGCATGTTTTCATGTGGGAAGTTTACTAGAAACTTGGACCTTACCTCCATGGATTTGATTAAAACTTCATCTTTGTTTGAAATCAAGTGATGATCAAATAAATAGGGATCATATTTAAATGGAAACATAACATAGTATGGTTACTATTGAACTTAGTCTACAACTGATGGTATGCTAAAAAAGTACTATGTTGTTTGTTCTTGGTCCTGATCTAATTATGGAGGTGTGTTGACCAAATAATGAGCTAAAGTATCTTGGATTTGTTCCCTTGATTGAGAGTTTTAAGGAGGATAAGGATCCATTTCAAAAACTACATCATCACCATAGGGGTCTTGAACAAAGTCATCTTGTATAGCCATATTATAATTATTGGATTGTACATAGCTCCACTATAAGTATAATGAGACATATTCAAATCAATGATAAATGTTTCATGACAAAGGCCTAGAGTTATATAAAATCTTTAAAACAATGTCCAAAGGATATATGGTTCAAACTTGGTCTAACTTGGTCAAAAAGTGGAAATGTATCTTCAAAAGGTATACACTAAAACTTGGTACAAAATATACTAACATCAAATGTCTTACACAAAAGGCCAAGTGGCTGAATAGAAACTAGAATTCCAAACTCTAGGTACAAAGTAATTAAAACAAGTCTAATCTAAATAAACAAAAGTTGATAGTTATTTTAGAGAAGGCATAAAATCTAGGCTCAAAATAGGCATGTGCTAGATCTTTTGGAAAAAGGCACAAAATCTAGACTTTTAAACAAAATAAGGTATGAGATTTAATCTAACAAATTTTAAACACTTTGGCATAATCTAGGCTTTTTGATTTAAATATAAAATTGGTAAATTAGTATAAGGAAAGGAACAAAAGGCATATGGAAGATAAGATATTTCTCCCCAATTTAGGTACAAATAATAGTTTTGAAATTAAATAAAGAATTAACCTAAGTTACACAACCCAAAAGATAAAGATCGATGTCTAAGCCAAAACTACACAAGGCATAGATAGAAATCAATCAATGTTTGGATTTGAACTTGTTGTATGAAATTAAAAATACGTCATGTATATAAATCAATCCTAGCTCAGAGAAGATAGAACATGCCTACACTTTTGATTAGGAATACATTTGTTAAGTAGAAGCATGACAATATGGAGATCTGCTAGACCCAATTAGTGGAGAACTTATCACAATACACTATGATAAGGAGGGTTCCAAAGCCTCCAGTCTAACACAATAATGAAATAACCCTAATGGGGTCCTAAGTTTTATATTTCACCTATGGTAATAAAAATAAAGTAAATCTAATCTAGTGTTCACCAAAGCTTGTGGCATAAAGTGGCGGTTAGAAACAAAACAAAAACTAAACATGCATATAAGACATATGCTCATATCAATATATATAAATTTATAATGCATGAAAGAGAAGCAAAAATGAATTATATATCTACTCTTATAGAGGATAAATAAAGTTAGGAATACTTAACTTTGAAGATGAACCTGTTGAACCTCAATCTCTCCCTTAGCCAAGGTATTTCATAAGAAATTGTTGTGATATGTAAGGATATGAAAGATAAATCAGATCTAAGATACATAGCCTATTGATACATCTAAAATAATTCTCCATAAGAAAATATCCATAACTCCAAATAAAGTATGGAATATTAAGCTTTATTTCACAAGTAGAATGGTCAATAACAGATGTTCATTCACACTTACTTCTTATTCGCTTGTTCCTTATCAAATGGTGTGAAATGAACTTGTATATATAGGTGGATATTTCCATAAAACCTTCCAAAATTGTTAGTTGATAGGGTCAACCCAGTTAACCCTATAAAATTCCAAAAAATAATTCACTAGGTCCTGAGATAGGTTAGCTAAAGGTTAAAGTAGCTCCTAAGTGAAATAACCCCAAACTGTATAGGGTCGACCCAATTGACCCTATATAGTCGACTTAAAAAATGGGATCAAAGTAAGGAAAAGGAGGATAAAGTGTATCAAAACTTTGGAATGGGTAAAATATAGAGGAACAAGCTTAGGGTTAGTAGTTTTAGGATACAAGTGTGTATATAACATGTGGTAAAAAGGGATATTAATCTTATGAAGTGCCAATGATCTATCCACCCCTTTCCTATTGCACCCATTAATGCATGAACTCAGAGAGATTGAGACTCATTGGGTTCTTGAAAGATACAAAGTGTTAGTAATAAATAAAAGTTTAAAAATATTATGCATATACATATGCCCCACTTGAAGCTTATCACATGTCACATAAGTACAACACAAGATGTTACTTTAGGAATAGAACCTGATAACACTTAACACTAATTCTAAGTAAAGTGTAGTAAATGACAAATAAGATAAATGAAAGGAGAAAATTGAAAAACACATACCTTTACTTACCTTAGTGTTGTAGATAAATAAGTAGACTGTAAGATGAGTAAAGGCATCTAATGTGAAGAACACTAGGTGAACCTGTAGAAGTTAGTACAAAAAATAGCTAAAAATTGTTTTTTAGAAGATAGGCATATGATAGTGGAAAATTTTCTCTATGTTATCAAAAATACAAAATATTTAACAATTCAAAAAACAAAAAAAAAGGGAAAACAAGGAATTTGCCAAAAAATAAATGAAAGATTTGAATTTTGAAAAGTGTTTTTAAATAGGGTGAAATGAAAGTCATTTGTTATTTTGACTTGTGAAGGAGAGAAAAAGAGCTCTAAGAGACCAAATGAGCTAGGATGGTGAGGAGATGATAGGCTAGGTGAGAGGGACCCCCAAACATGGTAGCTAGTGTAGGATAGGTAAGAAACTAAGAATCTTAAGCTAGTTTTTGAATATTTGAGTGTTTTAAAGGGATTTTTAGAAATTTATAATTTTAAGAATTTATAGACATCAAAATGAAACCAAATCAGATGATATGGATAGGAAAAATAGATTAGAGAAATGGGTTTGAAGGGTTTGGGAATAAAGTTTTAAAAAGGAACTTTTTATACAAAATATAAGGGGTCAATAGTGTAAAATAGCTGGGTCGACCTAGTCGACCTAGTAGGTTAAAATTTGGCAAAATCCACACTACTAACCTAGTAGGTATGTGTTGATCCTATAAATTTTGTAAACTACCAACCTAGTAAAGTTTGTCAATTGATCTAAATAATCCAAAATGAAAATGTAGTACTAGGGGGAAATAAGAGGGTTGATTGAGATTTTAAAGTCAACTAAGATAAAAATAAGGAAATTTTGGTCAAAATAGTTTGACCAAAGAACTAGAATAGTACAAAAATGTGTGCAACTAGTCAAAAGAGTGCTAGAATAACCCAAAATGACCAACTAAGGGTGAAAAGGGGTGCATAGGCAAAAAATAGGTTCAAATGAATAAATTAAAGTGGTTTAGGCTTGTTTTGATTAAAATTTGTAAAAAGAATGTATTTTGACTATACATGACATAGAGGATCTAATACATATTTTGTTATTTCTTGATTGCAAAGATGACCTAGATTTTAGTGATTGGTAGACACATCATGGCTATCAAATCTACTAGAGCATCTGATGATAGAGGATAGGGCAAGATTGATCTTTGTAGGCCTAGGTGGTATAACATGGATGTGTAGGATACCCTTGATCTTGAATTTGTTAGTCATGATCTTGGGATCCTAGGAATGGTTGACTAATACCTTCTAATGGGAGGTGGAAGGGGATATGATAGTAGAGGTAGCTATCACCATAGAGGATGTACATGCCATCCTAGGATTATTGATAGTGGGGAAAACTATGAAAATTAGGATACCAGATAGTGATGAGGAGAGGAGAGTCTTAACCATATGGGCTATAGGCTCATAGTTGATAGATTTAAGCTGGAAAGTGAGTATGTTTGATGTGTATACATCATAGATTCTAAAAATCAGAAAGGCTATGATAGGACTTATGATAACATGATTGATGTGCCATAAGTTAGATTGTAAAGTACCATTATTTATGATAGCCTTGAGCTAGATGATACTATAGGAGAGAGTACTATATGATCTAGGATGTATCATCTAGGTCTAGCTCATACATGACATGTATGAAGTATTGGTCAGAGGGAAAAAGTCCATTAGACCAATAATTTTACTCATGGCATAGATATATGAGAGGTTTCCCATGTATCAGTTGGCTAGGTTGCCACATGCAGTTGATGATAGGTCACCTCAAGTACTAAGATAGAGATAGGACTAGGTAAAATGGGTCATGCCCTATGTGCCAACACTATAGATAGTGAGATGGGTAGACATAGTATGGAAACCTTATGGGCACATATCAACTACATGGCTGAGTTGAGACATAGTTGCACCAACTTTAACATGGATGGAGGTGATAAGACATTATACCTGATGGATGGAACCATATAAAATGGCATGAGTATGAGGGTAGATGGGATTACCTCACCCAATGGCGTTGATAGTGGTGCCCATGGTTTAGGTCCATCATGTTAAAGAGCTATGGGGGAGAGGAAGGTTAGGGCCATTAGTGACAAGGTTGATGCTCAGGCTGTATCAATCATGGACTAGTCGATCATGATAGGTAGTAGAGTAGGAGGAAATGGATGTAGAGGTGGGAACACCAAAGGTAACACCACCAGATCTGTAGTAAGAGGAGTAGTGACCATAAAAAAGATGATGTTGATGGAGGTGGAAAGAACAAGAGATAGTAAAGACCATGTATATCTTAGATGACCCAATAGGTGGGCTAGGGAAAATTTGGATGATAGAGAGGCCACTTAAGCATAGGTTGAGATGGACTTGAGCTATGACTACATAATTTTATTTTAGGAGGTGATCGATAGAAGATGTTTTTAGAGGCTGTATAGATGGGGAGACTATGCTCAGAGGTCATGTGAATGGAAAGACCATAGTGGCCAATACATAGATAGGTAAGAAAAGATGATTAAATTGTTACTTAAGGTTATTTTGAAATATACTAGAGATAGATAGATTTTGAGATATAACAATGATTTAATATCTATCTAGTTTATTTTGTATAGGTGTAGTAGAGGATGAGGAGATTAGATGGGGGTCCTTTGTGAGGGGATCATTCTATGATGTATTAGATGAGACACAAATTCAATATGACCCCATGACATCATAAGACCCTAGTATACCATCTGCCCCAGCTTAGGCAAGTTGGTTTAGACTAGCTAGAGAGGCAATAAGGCATATATGAGCACACAAAGAGAGGGTGTATCCACAAAATAATATGGGTATATGTGAGACAAAGGCATGTAGGTCCTAGTAGAAGAGATATTTATACATATGGATATAGTGATATAGATGAAATAGGCACATACTTAGGAGAGAGAGATACATGAGTAGGAGAGAGTGACACTATTGGTGACCTTGGCCTAGTTAGCATAAGTGCAAGTTTAGGTAGCTCATATATAGGGTTAGGTGTTATGATTGAGATATTAGATGACCTCATTACAATGTTTTGGTTAGAGGGGTTAGACCAAGGCATCTACATGCAACATGGCTAGGCCACAAGATAGGTAGGATGGGGCCTAGCCATAAATATTGAGCATTGTATATTATTGTATTATTAGATCAAACTCATGATATATATATATATATATATATATATATATATATATATATATATATATATATATATATATATATATATATATATATATATATATATTTGTGTGTGTGTGTGTGTGTGTGTATTATTTTAGCATTTTCGATATTGGTTGTATATGTTGTCATTATGGTTGTGGTTGTTGATACTTCAGATATATTTATTTCTAGAATATGTATGTATCTATTATTATATATGCTATAAAAAATATCTGAGGTGTGGTTTCTTTTCTAGCATTATGTAGAACACATGCATGGTTAAAAAGAAATAGGCAAAAAAGACTTGGTAAAATATAATCAATCAAAGAAAATGTACTACACACTATTTCAAGTTGGGAAATGTGTAATAAAATTAAAATGAATAAGTATAAAGAACCAAAGGGGTGGTAAATAAGATGATAAAAAGTAAAATTTATTTTTTAAACCAAGCAAGCACCAAATTAAAACAAGTAAAATCACACTAAATCACGTTGAGAAGTATGAAAATAATATAATAAAGTGGAAGTCATGTGAGATAACAATGGTATAAAAAAATCAATTAAGCTATTCAATTATACTATATCATGTTAGGAAGTATAAGAGAAAAGAAAATAAAACTGGCAAAAATTGGTCTTACATTTATCACACTAATTCAAGCTAGGAAGTATGAAAAATTCAAGAAATGGTTGGATTATTACATGCACTCAAAATAAAGGAAAATAAGAGAGAAATGAAGATGAATTAATCATAAAATGTACTAATTAAAGATGGGAAGTAGTTCAGTGACATGTAAATTCATAATCAATCACATCTTATCCTATATTTGACACGTAATTTTGATTGTGACTAGGATTATTCAAAAATTTTGTGAGAAGGGCCAAGTCCTATCCATGGGTTTATACTTAAACTCATAAAGGGAACACCAATGAGGTGGAATAAATTTGAAAATTGGGTAACAAAGGATATGGGTAATAGGAAAGTGAAATTGTAGTGATTTATGAGGATGGTTGGGTCTTATTCATAGTCTTACAATGTAACTCATAAATGAAATGCCAAGGGGAATGATTAGTGAAAAAACTAATATTTCTTAAGAGGAAATATAAGGAATGTAGGGAATGCAAAATTTAATGTCAAAATCATAATTTAGGTGTCTTATGAGAAGACCTTAGGAGACAGGAGGCATACTAAGGACATGAGAAGACACTGAGTGACTAGTGACCATTAATGTACAAAGGAAACCTATTATCTATAGACACTAAGCTGTGTAGGCAAATAAGTGTTATAATAAGATCAAATAATGAAGGTGGATTAGTATAGAAAAATTAAAATGGACCTACCTTCCCATGACATGTTCACCATTCCTTCGGACCCCTTATAGAGCCGTCAGCCTACTATGAAGATTAGGTACTTTCATGAGAAAGTAGGTAGCACTACAAGATTTTTTTATTCTCCTTTTCTAATCTACTAGTTGATTGCAACCCAATGGACCTTGGCTATATTATGAGGCAAAATAACGAGTTTGAGATTTGAATAAAATAAGTAGATGTATTTGAACCATGTCTTTTAATGTGATTGAATTTTTAAGAATTTTGAATGTTGTCTTTTGCATCATTATATTTTGTTTAAATGATTTGGATTTTGCATAGTTTTTATGGACTTTATGATTCATCCTCCATATGGACTTAGAATGACCAATCATTAGAGATAGAGTGATACACATGAATGAACTATAGGCTTAGGCTAATTAAATCTATGTAACCAAAGACAAGATGGACTAGCACACTTGGGCTTAACAATGAATCAACATGTGATCTCAAGTCTAAACCATGTATATGCTTAGTTTGTGAAAAGGGGGAATAAAGGGGAAAAGGAGATCCAAAGTGGATTGATAAATGAAGAATATAATTAGATTTAATTATTTTTTAACTGATCACATGATAATAGGAAATGACTAAAGGGAAATAGGTTTGTAAAACCAAGTAACAATGATAATTAGCTATGAAAAATAGAGATAAAAAAGCAAACAATCATAAAAAAAAAGAAGGGAATTTTTAAGAAAAAAATAAATAAAGAGAGAGAGATGATAAATAAAGACATCTAAAACATAAATGATAGTATGAGAAGTATATAATGTAAAAGTATAATCACTATGTAAGATAAATAAGAATTTGACACAATGTCAAATGATAGAACAAATAGATAAAGATAAGATTGGATCATACATCCAAAAAATATTTAAATGCAAAATAACCATGCATATGATCATAAATACTAATAAATCTACCCACACACATTATCTAAAAAATTAGATAGATATCTATGAACCTGGATACAAACTACCACTAAAGTCTTCTCTATCTTGAGTGAGAACTGGGAAAAAATTGCTCATCTAATCTCCTCCACAAAAAAGTAGTAATGCTGGATGGATTATGTTGAGGAGGGAAATTAGGTAAGAGATGCTTAGGAGAATGCATGGGACTAGGCTTTATGGGAAATGTAGGAATCACTAGTGGAAAAGGATCCATAGGTGAGGGACTCATGAGTGGATAAGTATCCATAGGTAAGGGAAAGTCCATGGGTAAAAGAGTCATGGGTGGAGAAGGATCCATAGGTGAGGGAAGGCCCACAGGTGGAGGAGTCATAAGTGGAGGCACAAAAGGTGATGAAGGAACCATAGAAGGGGATGGAACCATAGGAGGTGAAGCCATGGGATAAGAAGGAGGAAATTTCTTATGGGAATGACCTATGAGAGGAATGGAAGAAGGTCCAAGAATAGCTATAAGGTGATACTTAAGGTGTTGTTAAAGTATGAGAAAATGATCAGTGTGATAGGTTCCACATTGGTACCCTAGACAATAAACCTCACCATACCTAGGCATATATTCAGGTAGAACCTTTAGGGGAGGCATGGTTTTATCTGAAGATTGAGGGGAAGAAGGAAACAAAGTATCAAGATATTATTATAGTTTAAGATAATGGGTGGATGAATGATTATCTATTCCATGGAAGAAAAATATATGATTATGAGTGGTCTTAGTAGAATCACTCATAGGAGGAGGTGTAATAGGAGTGAAAGGAGTCAAAGAAGAATCATCAACCCATTTGGTGGGAAATGGAACCATATAAGGCAAAGGAATCAAACCATCACCAAGGGAGGGTGGTGGTGGGGAAGTAACTAAATTAATCTCAATGGAAGGAGTGATGGGATTGGAAGCAAGGATAGACTTAGAAACAATAGAAGAAATAATAGGCTCAACTATAGTGGGAGTAGAAATGGGCTCAACTATAGTAGGAATAAAAATGGGTGTTGAAGTGGGCTCCACTATAGAAGATATAAGATCTATAGATGGCCTAAGAAGGATCACACTCATATTAGGGGTAAAATAGATACAATGGTTAGGGTACCTAGCAAAGTGGTAGGGCTCAGTCATATAATGATCCATGAACACACTCTTATGAGGCTTCTTAGAAACTAGAGGTGTTAGTGACATCTCTACCCTATGGTAAAGAGGAAAAATACTAAAATTAGGAACTAAAAATAAGGAAAGATGTGAATATTTATGAAAAGACTCAATAAAATAAGAATGATAATAATCAATCTCAACATTATAGGATTTTACAAGACCACTTAAGAATGGATCATCTAAGGAATAACCATCATCATAATCTAGTGTGTGAAGGTGAATGATGCAAGTAGGGATGACCTTATTATTATATGAGTATGGCGAATAGAATGTCAAGTCTTGGTCAAGACAACATGAATGTCATCACAAGGAGGTTTACAAGAATGAGGTTGCAAAGAAGCCAGAAGCTATGAGATGAGATGAGGTGAGAGATTAAATTTTTTAATATTTAGGCTGATCTCATCAGGCTCATCATCATCAAAGTATAAGAGGTTAGGAAGGATGTTCCTAATGAGTTCATGATGATAGTTGTAACCTCTATTGGAATTGATTGGGAAATTGAAGCATTGAGACTCATAGAATGAAACACTGGGCAAATGTTTAAGAGTATGAATTTTTAAGACACCACAATCTTAAAATTATTCAAAATTCCAAGGGTTAGTATCACCTTGAATATTATAAATGGATCTATTATGAGGGAATTTAATGTATTAGGTAGAAGAAGTAACTTCTCTCATATGATGAGTCCATAACCTACCAAGCAAAATTTTATAAGAGAGGAAAATTAAATATCATCACCTTCACAAAGACAATGATAGGTGGGATGGTAATGGGAAGACACATAAAACCTAATAGAGGCATTTTCCTTATATAATATCCTTGGCATGTGATTCATGTGGACTTAAGATTGCATTCTAAATATCCAAGGGTCTTAATGAAATAGAGAGAGGCAACACAGGTGCCAAAACCTTCATCAATCAATGCAGACTTGACTTGGATATCACCTATTTAGACACTAATAAACAAAGGAAGATCATCCATATGAAGCAAAATATCATTGGTAATCATAGAGGCTATAAGAATTTTAATGAAAGAGAAGTTTCTATTGTTTCATCAACATAGATGGACATCTCTTCACATTGTTTTAATATACTATCCTCAAATCTAGATATGTCTGCTTCACGTCCTACTAAAGGAGGATGAGGGATGCTCATCTTGAACAAGAGTTTCATAAAATATCTTCTATTATGTGGAGAGGTCCTCATAAGTTCAATGAATCAAATTTAGGATGGGATATTAGTGAGATCCATAATGGGATCCTACTCATCATAACCCATGAGAAGGTTGTTAGATATAGGTGTAGAATGATTAAGTAGGTCTTTGGAAGGTGGAACTGAAGTGAATTTTAATTTTTATTGATAATATGAAGGTTTAGAACAAGTTTTTAAATCATGTTAATAAGATGAAATAGTTAGTTCAGGTTGGTTTTGAGAATTGGTAAAAGAAGTGTTAGTAAAGGATTGATTATCATTATTATTAGAAGATGGAAGAATGGTAAAAATAAAATGAGAAGTGTTATCCAAGGGAGAACTAGGAATTAGATCATCAAAGGTTATAGGGTCATCTTGCCCCAACTCATTTAAATGAGTTGGAAAAAAATCTTGGATAACATAGAATATTTAAGACAAGGGAGGAGTGTAGATAGGTTGAGGATCAATGAAAGCAAAAACCCTTTGCATATTAGTCATGTTAACCACATTCTCTTTAGAAGTGGGGTCAACAATAATTTATACATTATTGGTGGAAGGGGTGGGATTGTCTTGGGTGTCTTGATTATGTTGATGATTAGGAAGAGGGTCTTTGTAGATAACCAAATGAGAATTAGCTTGATTTTAGGCTTGCTTTTTAGTATGAGATTCATGAGCCTTAAAAGTAATGTCATAGGATTTTTGATGTTTTCAAATGATATAATCATGATCAAAATTAGTACCAAGAATAAAATCCATAACTAAATTATGGAGTTGCCTACATGTCTCATGAGAATGAACCCAACTAGCATGAAACTAACAAAACTTATTAGGATCATACTAGGATTTCATAAGATGAGTAGGGTTAAGTTATCATGGTAGAGGCCTAAGTATATGATTGAGTAACTCAATTGAGGATAGAGGTTTGTGAATGTTAAAATTATTTGGTGAAGATAAATGAGGATTGGTATATTATTGATAAGGGGGAGTTGGTTCTGAAGATTGGATAGAAATGATAGCTTGAATAGTGTGAATAGTGTTATAAGATTCCATGACACCATCATTGGTAGCATTAAATTTTTTATTCTTAAGTAAAAGACAAGGACCCACATAAGGTTATGGTGGCTCAAATTGATGCATAAGATCTTGAAGTTTAGCTTGGTCAATAGCCTCCTCAAAAATACATGGCGAGAGAGAGTGCATACCTGATATTGTAACTTGAGAAAAAGAGCATTAGTGAAGAGATGGAAAAGGTTATCATTAGTTAAGTTATGTTCAAAATTATTTAAAAAAGTTTTCCACCTTTTAACAAAATCTTGAGCAATTTTTTTTTTTAATGTATTTAGAATTTATGAAGTGGGCCAAAGTATTTTTGGGAAGATCACTAGTTTGAAATTATTGAACTAAGGCATTCATTAAATCTTCCAAACTAAAAATGGAATCAGTTTTAAGATGATTTTACTGGCTTAAGGCATCACCTATGAGGGTTTTTTCTAAGAACTTGGTCGTGGCAAATGTGTTAAATTTGACCCAGTTCTTATAAATATTTCTAAATGTTTTAAGATGAAGGGTAAGATCAGTTGATCCATTATGAGAAATTTTAGGGGTGATACTTCTTGTATCAATATTAGCAATTTGAGTGGTAAGAGGCTCATTTTAAAGATTCTTAATGGTTTTCTTGACCAAAAGAGGTTGAGGGAGGAGATTGCCTTGGGAATATAAAAGAGGAAGAGGGGGAACATTTTGGTTATGTGTGCCCCAAGTCATTAGTTGAGGATGAGTTTGAAGATGGAGAATGTGATTTTTCATTCTCATCATTTGATTTATTTTATGAGCTTGAAAGGTATTCATTTTATTAAGTGTTTATAAAAATAATTGGTGGGTTTGATCAACATTATTTGAAGCATTAGAGTTAGTATTAGAATTGGTATTTTGGCTTGGGTACCACTATTGGTGTTGATAGGATCTTTATAGGAATGATGAGAATGAGAGGCACTAGTGGAAAAGTTTGCTTGTGAAGAAAAAGATGGAATAGTGAAGGGATGAAAAGAGGAAGCACTAGAATCATGATTACCTTGGGTAGCAAACAATGCACTAGTGGAAGGATTAAGGATAGTGGATATTGTAAGAGGCCCACTAGATGTAGAGCCTACCATGTTAGTGGATATACTAGGCATGGAAGTAGAATAAGTTAAAGAGGATGAAGTTATGGTATGCGAATGGGTCATAATTAAGGGAATAAGCTAAGAATCAAATAAAGTGGTACCTCCAAATCCATTTGAGAATGTGGGAGTAGGTGAATGATGCTCTTTAGATTGACCACTAATCATAATATGGTAAATGTTAGAGGGATATTTTAATTGATGCTAAGGAAATTTAGAGATAAAAAAGGGAATTTTTAGTGTATACTCTAATTCAGGTTGGTATTCTATGGAAAAGAGAGGATTATGTTGTGAATGGGTATAAAGAGGGGTCCCATAGTTCATTGTGTGAGTGTATATGTGAACATTACTCTCATCTAATAGATGATACCTACTTTACATATAGGAGACCCTATGAGGATTATTAAAAATCATCATGTTTTTTGAATTAAACTTAGTATTGTCTTTAAACAAAAAACTCATGATGAAGGAAGATGACTAAAAACTAGGTAAGAGAGATGCAAAATCAAGGAAATAAGAGATGGAAGAAATAATATATGGTTGACCAAGTACAAAAAAGAGGGCCTAAAAATAGTATAGTGTTGTCTGGGTTGATCTAGTACAGTAAATAGAAGATACAAAAGTGTACAAGGTTGACTGGGTTGATCTAATATAATAGACTTGGAAAATTAGAAGGTATATAACAAACTAAGTCAAATAAAACAACCATGCACTAAAACAAGAATAACCTTACAAGTAATTAGGAAAAAATTAATTTAAGGGAAAAAATCAATCAATTGGATCAATGGGTTTGATCCAATTGAGGCACACAATACAAATCCTTGTACCAACACTAGCCAATGCAAGTTTTTGCAATATAAAATATAATTGAATAAAGAACAAGCAATCAACTTGAAAAGTAAAATATCATTAGATGGTCAACCTATTTTTGTTTAGATTATTAGAATATTATTTTACATATGATGAGAAGTTGGTTGTAATCAAGGAACTAGAAATTGATGTAAGGATAGTTTCAAGGAGTTTGGGTTGAAAGGGATATGTATTGGCAATGGTACAAGATTGGTATTGGGGCATACCCCCTCACTTCACACATCACAATGATAATGGTGTTAGGTTATAATATAGAATATACCATTAAACACATATTTATACTTGTCCAAAGAACCAAATTGGCTTCCCCCTTGGTGATGATATCCAAGTAGGTTGGCCTTGGGTAGATAATTGTTAAAGTGCTTGTTAAATATTTTGTGATTTGGTCATGTGTGCATAAAATAGAAAATAGTGAAACTAAATGGTAAATTAAAAACCACCTAATTAGATTATGTTTTCTATTCTAATCATGCAAGAAATAAGACATGAAAGTGTAAGACTAATTACTAGCATATAAAGTTTATTTCTAACTTTGAAACATGGTATAATGTTGATATAGTTGATAGTGTATGCACAAAATACATAACATGGTCAATAGTGTCACCTCTATACTATGGAAGTAAGGTATAAAAATGAACAAGGTTGATAGATTCAATCTAGTTATCTAGAAAACACACATAATATAGAACTGGGTCAATAGGGGCGATCCAGTTGATTGCACAAGGGAAGTTTTAAAGATTACGAAATATGAAAAGAAAAGGCTATAAGGAAAGAGAGAAAGTATATAAATGAACCTTAGCGATTTTGAAGATGCAAAAAAGTGAGATTGATATTAAATAACCTTGAAAAATGTTTGTAAATCCTACTAATAGGGTTGAATAGGTTGATCTAGCTTTGCAAGAGCATGTTATTGAGTGCCTAAACTGTACATGGTCGACTGGGTTGACCTAGTATGTTGTATAGGATGCCTAAAAATATATAAGGTCAACTAGGTCAACTTAGTATGTTGAACTTGATGTCTAAAAATTTGGAAAACTATATTAGGTCAACTAATTTGATGTAATAGCCTATACCTAAAAACTTGCATTAAAAAATTAGAATTGGGTTAATGCAATCGATCCAGTATGGAAAATACATGATAAAAGAATGAAATAAGTGAATAAATCCTATAAGGGTTAGTTCACATAAGGTTCACTAGAATTAATGAAATTAAAAATGCATCATGTCTATAAATCAATCCTATCTCGAATAAGATAGAGCATGCCTACACTTCTGATTGGGAATACATTTATTAAGTAGGAGCATGACCAATATGGGGATCTACTAGACTTGATTAGGGGAACACTTATCAGAATATACTATGATAAAGAGGGTTTCAAAGACTCTACTCTAACACAATCATGCAATAACCCTAAGGGGGTCTTAGGTTTTGTATTTCACCTATGCTAATAACAAGAAAGTAAATCTAATCTAGTGCTCACCAAATCTTGTGGCACAAAGTGGGGTTTAGAAACAAAACAAAAACTAAACATTTATAGAATACATATACTCATGTCAATGTATATGGAATTATAATTCATGGAATAGAAACACAACTACATTATCTATCTACTCTTATAAAGGAAAAATAAAGTTAGGAATACTTACCTTTGAATATAAACCCACCGAGCCTTAATATCTCCCTTGGCCAAGGTTCTTCATAAGAAATTTTTGTGGTATCTAAGGATAAAAAAGAGAAATCATCTCTAGGATACACAACCTATCAATGCATCCAAAATAATTCTACACAAGATAAGATCCATATCTCCAAAGAAAGTATGGAACCCTAAACTTTATTTCTCAATTAGAATGGTCAATAAGTATATGTTTATTTTTAATTACTTCTTATTCACTTCTTCCTTATAAAATGGTTGAAAATGAACTTGTATATATAGGTAGATATTTACCTAAAACATTCTAAAAATATCAGCTGACAGGGTCAACCCATTCAACCCTATACAATTCTAGAAAATACTTCACTAGTTCCTGAACTAGGTCAGCCAAAGACCAAAATAGCTTCTAAGTGAAAATAACCCAAAACTATAGAGGGT
The DNA here is from genome assembly GCA_037957365.1 of Torreya grandis. NCBI lineage: Eukaryota > Viridiplantae > Streptophyta > Pinopsida > Cupressales > Taxaceae > Torreya > Torreya grandis. The sequence goes on along the minus strand of JARHVA010006504.1, from coordinate 609,001 downwards.
CAGCCTAGTCGACCCTATACAGTTGAATAAAAAAATGGGATTAAGGTAAGGAAAATAAAGATAAAGTGTACCAAAAGTCTATAATGGGTATAATAGAGAAGAACAAGATTAGGGTTAATAGTTTTAGGAGACAAGTGTGTAGATAAAAAATGGAAAAATGGACAATAATCTTACAAAGCACCAATGGTTTGTCCACCCTTTTCCCGATGCACCCCTTAAGGTATTCACTTAGAGAGATTGAGACTCGATGGGTTCTTGTAAGATAGAAAGTGTTAGTAATCAATAAAATTTTGAAAATATTATGTGTATATACTTGTCAAGGATAATTTTAAACTCAATGTATAAAACTATGATTTTTTTAAACAAAAAACAAGTTAGATAAGAATGAACAACATAATGACACTAGGTAAAAATCCAAAAGGCACATGTGGTTTTGGATTCAAAATTGGAACTTAGACATAAGGCAAAAAATCCTTGAAATGATTCAAGTCATGTAATGATGTTATCACACTCTAAATATATGATCAAAGGTTTTGTTTCAAGACTCAAAGGCATAAAACTTGAAATGAATTGGGTAGCACAATGACACCCTTTTAATTCAAATGACACAAATTAATAAGATTTATCAAAAAACTAAGGAAAATATATGATGCCAAATGGGTGGCATAATGCCTCCTTAAATAAAAGAGTGATGTATTAAAAAACTCAATTTTGATGTGGTATACCAAACAAAATAGAGAGTTTGACTCAAGACCATGAAATAAAAAGGATAAAATGATAAAAACACCTAAGTGTAACATCCTAAATCCTAAAATTGATAAGGTTACATAATACTATCTAATTCTATAAATATAATTTCTCTTGAGAAGATTTTAATTATTAATCCAAAAAGTAAAAGTGCATGAAAATTAGGGTTTTTAGGCCCCCTCTTCTCTCAAAAGTTTGTACTGTAACATGAAACTTCAAGCTACTCACCCTACATCAATAATATGTCCACAACAAGTGGGGTTATTCTAAACTATCTTTGTTTATGTCAATTAAATCCATGTAAATCATCTTATTGTGAAAAGGTCTTGTCATTTTCATAACCACTACATCTATCACTTACTCAGTGTAGTGTGATGTCTAAGTTGATCATACATTCCAAGGTCAACAGTCAATAATAGAGGTAGTTTAACTACTCAAACTACTATCTTAGTGATTTATCATCTCAATTTGTATATCCCAATATAGAGTGAGGTTTAAATGATGTCTATAGATGAATTATTGAGTCAACATCTCCCTAAAAAACTTGTGAGGAGGTACTGAACTCTAATTCATAATCCAAAATGCATGAAAATAAAGACAAGTAAAAAGACTTTATGGTCATTTTTTGGTCACCCAAACTATATATATTTGGGGAGGGCCTTAGAAAATTTATTTTCACACTTTTAGACTAAAGTGATAAAGGAAAATAATGAGTGCTTTTGGTCACCTGAGTTCCCTAAAGGGGATAGAGGGAGATCATACATGCATCACTTAGTTTTATAGAAACAAATAACTTTCAAAAAACAAGCATAAAATGAACAAGTCTTAGGCATGTGTAACTAAATGTGAAAGTTCATTTTGTAGTGCACCAAAACAAAGTATGTTGTGAAATTTTGTCCCCTTGGTATTTTTTGTTTGAAAAATTTACAAAAAGACTTCAGAAATGAATAAGGCACAAAAATAACTAAGTTCATTTTAAACACCAAAGACAATTGTGAAAGATTTAACCAAGTTCAAACTTTTCTTTTTCCACCTTAGGACCTACAATTTGTTAGAGGGTTTTCCTACTTAGAAACCAAAAAATGAAAAAGAAAAAAATATTTTGAAATAAGTTCTTAGGTTCCCTACTTTTTGTCTCATATAGATCAATGTCTATCCATGTCGGGATTGATGTTAGTTTTGCTAGGTCATCATCGATTGATCCACATAGGAATCGACATCGGTCAATAGAGATTGATGTCAGTTCCTACAAAAACACATAGAAACACAATATGGTTTTCACAAAAAAAATGTTAGTAAAATGAGCTTAAAACTAATAGTTATCATTATTTACTATAAGGAAATGGCCAGACAAATAATATTAAAGCTCTTATATATATAATAAAAACAAAAAATAATCAAGAAAACCCTCATTAATCACATTTTTTTCATAATCTATTCTTCAAACAAGGATCGATGTTGGTCTGGGAGAATTGATGTCAATCTTATTGAATCAACATCAATCTCTATATAATATGTGTGGCTAAAATGGAATTATTTGAAAAATGAAGTTAAAACTTGAATTTTTAATATTTTTAAGAATCCATTATAAAAACTAAAATTTTCATATTAATCTCCTTGTTTATATGGGATGCTCTTGGTCCCACTGGGTGTGCCAACATGTGAACTAAGAATTTGACATAGAGGGGAGGTTGTTCTTATGTTAGTCTCATAAAATAAATGAAATAGACACTCTAAAATCCTAACAACTATATTCTAGACACTCGGGAAATCTTAGGTAAAAAAATTAAACAAAAACACAACAAAAAATTAAAATACATAACTCTTTTACCTTCTTTGGGGGCTTAAAATGCTTTGATTAATGGCTTGCTCAACTTATGCATCAATAAGTCTTTGAAAATGGAGGTTACTTGGCTCCTTATCTCCTTGGAACCTTGGTTTGTGATTGCTTATCTTAAGATTTGAGAATTATAACACTACTTGTATGATTCTTATGGAAAAAATACTACATAATAACTCTACAATATCCAAGCTTAGAAATGAAGAGTTATTGCCTTAGGAATTAACTCTCATCCCAGGTGTGTCAAGGTTGAGTTTAGGCTTGGAATGGGTTCAAAATAATAATTGGTGAATTAAAACTAACTCAAATAGAGTTAACATTTGTCAAGTAATTATGATTTGCAATTGCTAGGCATGGATATCAAATTAGATATTTTAGGATATTTTCAAAGATCTTGACAACTCATAAAGGTAATGATGAAAGGCTAGGATATTTTAAATTTTTGAATTTTAATTTTTATATATTTATTAATTTCAAATGGATAATTCAACTAGGGATTTAATCTTGTTTAGTTTATTTAATGATTTTTATTATCCTTTTAACTCTTTCAAGATTTGATTAAGTTTGTAAGTGCCCCACTTAATAAGTCCATAGGCTAAATTGACAGTTGTTATGTCTGAAGGTGATTAGGGATGAATCTATGAGAGGTTATTAATACATATGATAAATATACCCAAATTAGGGATGTCTCAACATGATTATGAGATTTGATGAATGACGCACAAATAAATTTGGGACATTTAGTGATTCCTAGGCTTAATTTGTAATAATTGGTAGGAATCAATCTAAAGTCTAGTTAGGAAGCTAGTTGTGGCCAATTTTGGGTGTTTACAATGGGAAGTATGTAGAAATTCAAAATGGTAATTAAAAACCTATATTATAGGTATAGAGACAAGTTAATAATAAAGTTTTGGGTCATATTTAATTATAATATATTGAAAAGGTTTACTAAATTTAGAATAGCCCTTGATAAGTGTGTTTTTAGATCAATAACTTCAAAAGAATAAGAGAAAGAACATATTAATTTAATCTAGAATTGGTGATTGCATAAAATGTAAAATTCTTGGAAAATATCTTAAGTAAATTATAAAATTAAGATAATATTAAGTTGTGAATTGTCATCAAATTTTGGTATCAGAGCAATATAAGATCTTTTTAAAAGTAAAATAAAGTTTTGAATTGATCTATAACTCATGCAATTGTGATTATGATATTGGTTACATGTTGTTAAAAAAAGGAAGTTTGCAAGTGGTTAGCAGTCATAAGCCAATTGAAGGCTTAAGAGAAGGTGAAAGAGCTTAGCAAATCTCTAGAAGTAGCTCAAGGAGGAAGACTTGGGAAAGAGAGTGACTTAGGAGAGGCATGAGAGAGATGAGAGGAAGTGATATGTAGAGACTATAAGAAAAGAGGAACCACAATAAGAACAAAGGTAAAAGGATGACAAAGATGGAGGTACAAGAAGAAATGAGCAAGATTAAAGAGAAATTGACACTAATATAGTTCCTAATAGAATGTATAGGAAAAATAGAGAACCAAGAGGTTGGAATAAGAGTAAGAAAAAGAATAAAGTAGCTAGTGAATATACTTGTGAATAGGATACAAAGGAAAAATATGAAGATTTCCTTAAGGAAAGAAGAAAGGGTATTGAGAGCACAACATAAGAAAGAGGTGTCAATCTAAGAGGAATCAAGAGGGACTATGAATCCTCATATTTTTGAAGTTAATGTTTCTTTTCATGTAGGGAATAAAACTATAGATGTTAAAAATAAACTTTTATAGCTAAGGAGTGTTCTCATGCAAAAAGAAGATGAAAGAAATAAAATTATAAAAAATGAGCATACAACTAATAGAGATCATTCCAAGGTGTTGATTACAGGTAAAAAGGATTTTTTACAACATTATAAGGAGGATGAGGAAATTAATGAGTCATATTATCAGCCAAAGGTAACTTATATAGTTTATGAAAAATCTTATTTATCTTCAAAATTTTAGATTTTGTTAGATGAAAAAATATCTAAGTTGTTTAAATAACTATCTAATAATTTTTCTTTGATAAGAAACATGAAGTATTTAAATGGTTTATTGAAAAAGGTTAGTTGTTTGAAGGAAATTTCCATGGAAGGAAATCAAAATAGTGAATTGACATGTGGAATACAAATATAAGAAAATAGTGAGCTTATTTTCAAAGGTAACAATGAATAAGTTGATGGAGAAGATACTAGGGAAGATAGTAAATGATGTATAGAGGAAAATGACTTCAAAAAAGAAGATGCAAATAGGAACCAATAAGTTTGTAAGGAAGAACAACAAAAAGTAGTACAAATATAAAGTGATACACTAAAGGGACAATCAATCTTTTAAAATAAGAAAAAAGGACTTTCAAGACTCTAAGGAAGAAGATGTTTCTCTTAAATTATTTATTTCTTATGCAAGAATGGTAAAAAAAGGTAAAGGACATGTGAAACAAGAATTGATGGAAGAGATAGTCTACATGGGGATAACAAGAGATGAATAATCTAAAGTTCATAATGAAGATTGGAAATATAAGTAGTATGAAAACAAGACAAAAAGATGGAAAATACCTCAAAGGAAATAAAAATAATTTGATTTCCTTAATGATTGGATTTCATTTGCAGGAAAGATATGGATGAAGAAGATAAGAAAAAAATAACTATAAATGTGCTGCTAAGGATCATGCACACTTGTAAAAGAAATTGATTTAAGAATACAATCAATATAGGTCTTAAATATTAAGTATAATGTAAATGACTTATGATCATGATATCATACAAGTTTTTAGTTTGATAGTCTGATGTAGGAGCATCAGTGCAATCTTGTAAATATTGTACAAAGTGGTCCACAAAGTTAAATAATTCCTTAAGAAGGGTATAAACCCATTGTAATAGTCTTAAAGGATGTAAAATTATTTTTAACATTATGTAAATGTAAACTTATCTTTTCACCTATGTAGAAGGTAGAAATTCTATGTTGGAGAAGCAAAATTGGTATATGACAAGGTTTTTGATAAGACTTAGGTCTTCCACATTATCATGATTCCTAAACATAAGAGCGGTTGAAGAAAAATAATATTAAAATACTATAAATAATAATAAAATAAAGTATTGGTAGATGTAAATAGGTAGGGATATATAGGAAGTACGCAGTGGAAGAGTAAGGAGAGTAGAGTATGGTCGCAGGTCGTTAGGCATGTATGTTTGGAAAATATAATTATTTGTAAAAGTTTACATGTAAATTTTGAAGCATGAATAAATAGAGAATTTTTTTTGGATACGTCCTAGGCATATAAGGTTTATGCAATAGAGAAGATTTGAAAGGAGATCTACAAGAAAGAGATAAGAGGTATCTTGAATTGTAACAACAATTGAAAAAAGGTTTGTATTTATGAGAATTTAGAATATAAATGAGTGTATGTTAAGTTGGAAATGGATTATTATATTCTATGAGTGCACCTATATGTGTTTTAAGTTATTCTTGAATACTTAATTTCATGACAATGTTTATTTACATGAATGTATTAGAACATAGATTTTTGTGTCATTTGTAGACAAATTTATTAAGGAAAGCTATGTACTTTGGTGTACATAAGAATTATTAATCAATATTGTATAGGTTCTATAAATAAAAGGAATTGGATGTATTTTAAGTTTCAAGATCATTGACTAGCCCCTCTACACATGCCCAACTCTCTCCACTAGATGGATTAAGTTATGATAACTTTCTTGAAAAGAGATCAACTATATTACCCAATGCAATTCTTGAAGTAGTTGGGTTTAAACAATCTAATATTTAGATTAAGATAATGTAGGTAAAGCCTTTGATATCTAAACTACCTTTAATTTCAAATACTTGGAGGAAGAGTGTATCATTGATATCAAATGTACCTTTGATATCAAACACCCAGATAAATAATGCAACATTGTCTAGGAAGATTCCAATAGTACTAGTAGAGAATAGTGGTGCTGAAACACAAATGATGGTAGGGAAAAGGTTATTCTAGATAATATAGTGTGGTTTCCTAATTTGGTATATAATATTGTTGAAGTGGCAAGAAAATAATAACAACACGAATATGATTGATAAAAATTTGATTGAGGGTCTTGATGCTAATTAATGAGGTGAATGTTGGATTCCTATTATTTTGTCAGTCCATTATTTTTTTGTGATGAAGTGATGAATGAAGGTGGATATAAATGATAATTTATATAATGACTAGAGGGGAAATGCATGGCTGAAGTGATATTAATTCAATAAAAATAAATGGAGATACATGGGAAGTATGTAGAAATATGGAATGGTAATTGCAAACCTATAGTAAAGGTAGAGAGAGAAGTTAATAACAAAGTTTTGGGTTAGATTTAATTATAATATATTGAAAAGGTTTCATAAATTGAGAATAGACCTTGATAAGTGTATTTTTAGATCAAGAAATTCACAAAAACAAGAGAAAGTAGATATTCATTTAAGCTAGAATTGGTCATTGAATAAAATGTACTCATGTTTCAAAAAGATCTTGGGAAAATTATAAAATTAGGACAATCTTGAGTTGTGAATTGTCATCACATCCAGTGCTCTAGAGTTCTTTATTACCATAACTTATGTGCACTCGATACAATAGTTACTAGTTGTTAGGATATAATTATGTCCTACTAAAGAGTTTGGGTTTAAAATCCAAATGAATTATATAACCCTTTAGGAAAAAAGGTGTCCTCTGATGATTGGTTTTAGTGGCATGGAAACATTCACCTCCCTCTTTCTAAATACCTATCACTCATGGTAGGTTTTGATATGGTTATATTTATATTTGAATATCATGTGCTAGTAATATCTCATCCTTAAAATCTTGTGAGTTGTGTTTCCTAAAAGATGGCTAATGCCAATCTTATGATGTAGATTGTCTAGGATATCCATAAATTATTATCTTGAAACACACCTTATATAGATGCCTTCATAGTTACTTATATATGGGATTCCTTTCTCGATCATATAATTGAGTTGGTTTGAGCCTAAGCGCTCACCTATAATCTCTATTTAGCTTAGGGGAGCATGTACCTATGAGTAAATAATAGATGATCTGAGCATACCAATCACCACCAACTACCTAAGCCTCATTGATTTTATAAATACAAATGTGTGGATTAGTTTTAGTCATTAGTTAGATGATTCATTGTGCTTTCACCATCTTAGCCGACCTGATTTCAAGATCAAACTCTTGAAGTTTGTCCATATACTTTCCTCTTCTCTCACTCAACATGTTCTAGCCAAGTGTGAGCTTGATTTATGGGTTGAAACAATGTTGAATGTGTTATTCCTCAAAATATAATTCATGATTTTTTTCACATTTTTTATCTGTACATATATTTGTTTATCTATCATAGATTATTTGAAAATTTCATCCTTTATATTAGTGTTCATGAAGGTAATGGGATGCTCATTATCATCTATGTTATGTGAATTATAATAACTATAGTATGTTTTAAAGTAATTGAATAAATATATAAGTTTTTATTGAAGTATAGGCTAATCATAATGAGAGATTGAGTAATGGCTATCCTGACATCTTGAAAAGCTCTCTTAGCCTCTATTTTCCACTCTATATTATCATATTATTTTAATATAACATTCAATGGCTTGAAAATATCTATAAAACTAGAGATGAATTTCCTTATAAATTTAATCTTACCAAATACAGGCTCTAATTATTTCTTACTATTGGCAGGTGTTAGTTTAGAAATGGGCAAAACTCATTTTGGATCAATGGAGATCCCATACTTAGTGATGACATAATCTAAAAGTTTTCCTTAAGTAACTCCAAATATGCTCTTATTTATATTAAGAGAGACTCTATATATTCAACATCTATCAAATACTCTTTACAAATGATCTACATGATCAGCTCTATATTTTGAATACACTATCAAGTCATCCATGTAGATGATGATGAATTTGCCAATAAGACCCTAAAAGGCAAATTCCATTACTCTTTAGGAGGTTGATCCTAAATTTATTAGGCCAAACAAGATCTTTTTGTATGTAAAATTTCCCCACTTAGTGGTAAAGGCAATCTTAATTCTATCTTCTAATTACATCAACACTTAGTTATTAGAAAGTACATAATCTCAAAACCACTTATCATCTAAATAAATTCATCTAGGGAAGGAAAATGATAATTATCCTTTTATGATTATCAATTTAGGTTCTTAAAGTCAACACAAAGTCTAATTTATGTATTCTTTTACCTAATTGATACTAAGTTGGCTACCCAAGTAAAATGCTTAATTAAAAAGACAATCTTGACATTCAATAATTTCTATACCTCTATTTGATGAGAGGTTATAGTATTGGATTAATTGTCCTCTACCTATACCTAAAGGGCTTATGCTCTGGATTCAATGT